>SJYT01027815.1:224896-267720 GCA_006410635.1 Cephalophus harveyi | reverse complement strand
TCTGGAACTCTCTTGCTTTTTCCAAGATCCAGCAGATGTTGGCAATTTGATCTCTGGTTCCTCTGCCTTTTCTAAAACCAGTTTGAACATCAAAGAGTTCATGGTTCACGTGTTGCTGAAGCCTGGCTTGGAGAATTTTGAGCATTACCTTACTAGCACGTGAGATGAGTGCAATTTTGTGGTAGTTTGAGCATTCTTTGGCATTGCCTTTCTTTGGGATTGGAATGAAAACTGACCTTTTCCAGTCCTGTGGCCACTGCTGAGTTCTCCTGGCAGATTGAGTGCAGCACTTTCACAGCATCATCTTTCAGGATTTGAAACAGCTCCACTGGAATTCCATCACCTCCACTAGCTTTGTTCATAGTGATGCTTTCTAAGGCCCACTTGACTTCACATTCCAAGATGTCTGGCTCTAGATGAGTGATCACATCATCATGATTATCTGGGTCGTGAAGATCTTTTTTGTACAGTTCTTCCGTGTATTCTTGCCACCTCTTCTTAATATCTTCTGCTTCTATTAGGTCCATACCATTTCTGTCCTTTATCGAGCCAATCTTTGCATGAAATGTTCCCTTGGTATCTCTAATTTTCTTGAAGAGAGCTCTAGTCTTTCCCATTCTGTTGTTTTCCTCTATTTCTTTGCATTAATTGCTGAGGAAGGCTTTCCTATCTCTCCTTGCTATTCTTTAGAATTCTGCATTCAGATGCTTATATCTTTCCTTTTCTCCTTTGCTTTTCGCTTCTCTTCTTTGCGCAGCTATTTGTAAGGCCTCCTCAGACAGCCATTTTGCTTTTATGCATTTCTTTTCCATGGGGATGGTCTTGATCCCTGTCTCCTGTACAATGTCACGAACCTCCATCCATAGTTCATTAGGCACTCTGTCTATCAGATCTAGTCCCTTAAATCTATTTTTTAACAGATAATCAGTCAAGAAGTAAATCTGAACTGAACTGCAAACTCCGTTGTGCTATCAATTAGACTCAACATCCAGATATGAAAAAGTTGCATTTACAACTGACAGTGGAAACAATCTACCCTGTAACCAAAAAAATGTATGCCACAGTAGTAAGGCTATTGTGTAAAGAAATGAGATCTATAAAAATAGTGCTGAACAGACCAGTGACATTTCTTTATATGACATGAGAAGACATACTCAGTTTTGCATAAGAAATTGCCCACAAAGAGGTTGTTAGATATTCTGCTGTGTTTTTCCATATGTCCTTTTCACTAAACAGAGTGAGGCATCCCAGGTCTAAGACCTGCAGCCCACAGCCTGCCTTGCAGCTGAGCCCCTGAGAACCAGGGCTGGCAGAGCTCTGCTCCCGAAACTCCGAAGTCACCTAGCACCCCCTCCCCAGGGTCATCCATGCCTACCAGCATCCCGTTCCCTGGGGGCTGGAGTGCAATGCACCCCACAGTCAATGCCTCTGAGGGACACCACCACACAGTTCCACAGGTATCAGGACTCCAGCCACACACCTGGACCCCCAGGTCACCTTGCCTTCCTGGCCAGGAGGGCTAGAGCACAGGACCTTTCCTCCTTCTCTTCAAGTGTTCACTTGACTCATTTATGGAAAAGGACCTTCCACAAGGTACCTGTGCTAGTTTCCTATAGCTGCTATATTAATTACCACAAACTGGGGGGCTTAAAACAAGAGTAAATCTAGCCTGTCACAGTTCTAGAGGCCAGAAGGCCAAGATCAAGGGATCAGCAGGACTGCGGCCCCTCTGCAGGCTCCAGGGAGTCCATTCCTCGCCTCTCCCAGCTTCTGGAGGCTGCCGGCACTCCTTGGCTTGTGGCAGCACCACCCTAATCTCAGCCCCCGTCTCCGCACCGTCTTCTGCTCTTTTGTCTCGCTTGACACCTCTCTGCCCCTCTAATTAAGACACATGTGGTTGTATTTAGGGTCCACCCAGATAGTCCAGAGTAATCTCCCTATTTAGAAGTCCTTAACTTAACCGCATCTGAAAAGACTCTCACCTCACACCTGTCAGAATGGCTGTAATCAAAAAGAAAAGAGAAGGACTTTCCTGATGGTCCAGTGGTTAAGAATCCACCTTCCAAGTGCAGGGGCACAGGTTCAATCCCTGACTGAGATCTAAGGTCTCACATGCCTTGCAGCCAAAAACACAAAACATAAAACAGAAGCAATCTGATAGCAAATTCAATAAAGACTTTAAAAAGGGTCCACATCAAAAAAAAAAATTTTTTTTTTAAGCAGAGAGATAACAAATGCTGGTGAGGATGTGAAGAAAAGATAAGAAATGCTTGTGCACTGTTGGTGGGAGTGTACACTGGTGTAACCACTATGGAGAAAAGTATGGAGCGTCCTCAAAAAGAGAACTCTAAAGAGAACTACCTTAGCATCCCACTTCAAAGAAAACAAAGTTGCTGTTCCAAAGAGACATCTGCACTCCCACAATTCATTGCAGCATTATTTACAATATCCAAGACATGGAAACAGTCTAAGTGTCTGTTGACAGATGAATGGGTAAAGAAACAGTGGTGTCTATATACAAGGGAACACTATTCAGCCATGAAAAAAGAAAATTTTGCTCTTTGTGCCAATATGAGTGAAGTGCTGTATGGTCTCACAAATGTGAAATTGTAAAACACCAAACTCAGAGAAATAGAGAACAGATTAGTAGTTGCCAGAGGTAAGGGAAAGGGAAAATGGGTAAAGGAGATCAAAAGATGCAAACTTCCAGTTAAAAGATGAGTAAACTCTGAGGATGTAATATGCAGCATGGTGACTATAGCCGACAACACTGTGTTATATATCTGAAGAGTGCTAAGAGGGTAGGCAGTAAAAGTTCTTTTCAGAGGGAAAAAAAATTCTTGTAACTTTGTGAGGGGATGGATGTTAACTAAAGTTATGGTAATCATTTCACAATATATACACATATCAAATCACTATCTTATACACCTTAAACTTATACAAATGTTATATGTCGATTATCTCTCAATGAAACTACTGGGGAAAGACTTATTTTTTTGGCAAGGTTGAGCCTGCACTCGGAACCAGCCCATCCTGAATCCCTCCCTAACCCAGGGGACTGTGTGAAACCCTTCAAGCTCATCTAGCAGAAAGACCTCACCCATCAGCCCCGTTTGGGACTGCTCCTAAATGTGTGTGTTGGATTGGAAGTCGGGAGCAGGGAGGTGTCCTAGTATAGCCACAAAACCAATTTCAATCTCTTTTAATTAACCAAATCCAAGTCCATTGTTAATAGTGGTCAAACGGATTTTTGTCTTCCTCCTTGCAGGCGTGGGTATTTAAAACTGACTCCCGGCCCTCCCCTCCCAAGAAGCCCCTTGGATGTCCCCAAGCTCTGGACCTGGCATTCAAGCCCCACCATCCACACCCTCAGAGCCTTCCTGCTCCCTCGGCCCGCCACCCGCTCCCTTTCCAGCCGGCAGTGACTACCCAGCCAGCCATAATTGCTAAAGGAGATGGGCGCTTGTTTGCCGCCTCATCCGGGAATGATTAAAGGTAGAAGTTTTTCAGACATTAGCGACAGAAAGAGTATAGTTAAAGCTGCTTTAGAAAGGGAGAGGCGTATAAAGAGATGGTGCTCAAAGCACTATTAAAAGCATCATGCTTGTTAAGACCAGTAAAAAGGCAGGGAATCGGCGAGGGAAAGGCAGCTTCCTCTCCAATTACTACGAGGGGCACACACCTCGAAGGTCTCTTTGAATTGCGGCCGCCAGCCCCTGCCCTCTCCCCTCCCCCGCCGCCCCCTCCACCGGGCCATTCAGCAGTACATTAGGGAGGAGGGTGACGGTGCTCCCCCAAGTTCACTTCTCGCTTGTTACAGGCGACCCATTTAGAGCTGAATGACTATGTTCAGAGACAGCTCTAAATGACACCCTCCTCCTCTTCACGAAGCCACTTGGTTTTGTCTTTTTTTCTTTTTTTTTGCCTGTATCCTGGAGAAATAATTGATAAACCGAATGGCTGTCCACCTTAAAGCGGGCGCCTCCCTGCCACCTGGTTAAAATTCCTCCTCCTCTCCCCACCTCCCTACATCCATTTTGCTCCTGTGCTGTTTAAACAATACTTCATCAAATGCAGCCTGGAGCAAATAAGAAAGCTCAGTAGAGTAAATAAAAAGTCAAAAAAAAAATCACCGGCTGGAGGGTAAGTACTTTTATTCCTGTACTTTCATTGCCTGGGGAATTATTATTCCACTGCCCGATCTGGGAGGGAGGGTGGCCGGGGAGGACTGTGTTATTCACAAAATGGATTGCTTCTTTCCCTTTTCACTCCTCTGGCTCTCGAGAGCCCGCTGATTACAACCAAGTGTGGCCATCTATTCCGTCTTATTGACAAAGGTCCTTAATTACCGAGGCAGCAGTAATACCTGCTATTAAATTCTGCTAAACAGAGGCCGCAAATTAGCTGTGGATCTCGGGCACCTTTTGTGTGTGATTACGGGGAGGGAGGCGGGATAACTGACCCCAGCCAGAGCAGCGGGGAAACCTTTGTTTATCACCTGCGGTGGGGGCCAAAATGTGAAATTAAAAGCTCTCCATCAGCTGAAGGCCTTTGGAAGGCCCAAGGGAAGAAGAAAAGAAAAAAAACGCAACAGGCCAAGCAAACTGTGCTTACCGGTATTTATAAGCATTTTGCTCAACCACAATTTACACTGACAGTTGATTAACCGAAAGCTCTGCTAATTCTGTAGGTAACTAATGCAAAGTCCAAAATGGCAAAAATTTAGGCCACGTTTTCAGGTATATTCTATATTTCACAGAGGCCTTTAACCTGCGTTTAAGAGCCTGTTTAATGCAATTGCGGACCATAAACACCTGTCACTTATATTCTGAACTTTTCACATCACTCCTTCTGGAGACCCTGGATTAATGAAAACCATTCCAAACATGGTAGCTCTCATCGGCAGCCACCTGATTTATAAATTCAGTCCTGACGCCTGCTTGGTGCTTCATTGAAGGCAATTATTTGGGGGGAAATTTCATTTAAATATATTCAGTTTTCTTTTCCATTAAGGTAGAGGTAGGTGAGCTGCCCTGAGCTTGCAGCGAACAATGAGTGGTCAGAATGCAATAACTTAACACAAAATGCTTAACATCAAGATAATTAAATTTCATTAAGGTTTTAATCACTCTGAATGGAGGCTATTAAAATTCATGGGGTTCCTGGCACACGACAGACAATGGGCCCTGAGCCCAGAACAAGCCTGGAAAGGCCACTTCTAGCCTTGTCCAGGGAACAAGTAACTGGGGGCAGCGAGCTTTTCCTCCAACTGTCCACAGGCAGTAACCAGTTCTTAGACAGAATCTGGGGGTCCCCTCAAGACAGGGTGCCCCCCTCCCAGCAAGTATTGAACTGACTCTAACTCCCCATTAGCCCTCCAGGCCTCTTGTTGGTGCTCAGTACAAAACTCTGCCCCTGCCGCTCATAAAACAAGGATATTTTTAGATGGATGCCATTGGGCCCCATGCCACCCCTGCACAGGTGAGGCGAAACTGGGCACCTTCTTGCTCAAGTCTGGACTCAAAAGCCACTTCCTCTGGGAAGTCTTGCCTGATTCTAGACAAACTAAGGTGCTCTCACTCCCAGCATGGAGGCAAGAGGGCTCCTCTGAAGTCATTATCTTATTACACAGTAATTATTTGTATGATATTCTTCCCATAACACACCAGGTCCCATGAAGCAAGAGACAATGTCTTTCTCATATTTCTAGGTTTCTAGGCTCTAGTGATTTTAGGTGTTTGGTAATGATGGATATACGGACAGGGGAACAGAGGATGGATGGATGGATGGATGAATGGATGGATGGATGCACAGATGGATAGATGGATGAATGGACAGGTAGATGAATGTTTAGATGGATAGATAAGTTGATGGAAGGATAGATGGGTGTTTGGATGGATAGATAAATGGCTGAATAGACGGATAGATAGACAAATGAATGGGCAGCTAGATTGTTAGGTACCAAAGACCTAAGGTCACAGTGAAGCAAAGCCCAGGCTCCTTGACTCCATCCCTTATAAATACAATTGTCTCTTTCCTTAGACTGAGGTAATCTCATATTGCCCTGCTTATTCACACCAGGTCCGTGGGTCCTTTCCAGAAGCTCCCATAGATTGCTTTTTTCATCATGGTGATGGATTTTCTCACTGCTTCACATACTCATTCATCCATCCATCAACTTCCTCAACATTTTCTCTGATAGGAACAGTTCCCCTTATGGAGTATTTGAAAGCTCCAGTCTCTGCCGTCTGACACTTCCAGTCTAGGAAACTGGTCTAAGCCTCATGACAGCAGGCCAGAGTGAGGGCAATAAGCTGATAATAACGTAACGGAACCTGCCCCCTTGCTCACACACTAGGATGGGGCCCCACCAGATACCCTGGTCCAATATCCTTCAGACAACATGGTACCTAACTGAAAACATCTGTTTGAACCTATGCTTTTATCTTACCGATTAAAATCCCTTCTTACCAGGCAAGATGCATCTTCTGACATGGGTCCCAAGCAAAAATTGGACAAGGTTTACAATTCTAACATTGCAAATGCTCAGGAAGAGAAATATGGATGACGTGCTCTGGGAGGCAGAGCAATGAGTGCAGAGGGTAGGTAGGAATGTGGTAGGCAGAGTTGAGAAGCCCAGTCCCGGCAGAGGGCCACAGCAAGCTGGAAGAGCCACGCAAGTGTGTACACAGGAGAGGTAAAGCCACAGAGCCATCACAGGGGCTCAAACGCCTGTGACCAGGCACAGCTGTCCTTGTTCAGCCCTTGGTCCCCTGTGGTCCCGCGTGTCAAGGATAATTTGCATGGCCTCCGATGGGGAGGAGGTCACAGGCCCAGGGAATAGCTACTACAAGCCGAGCCTGGAAGAAATGAAAGAACTTGGGGCATCTGTGGTTGCCAACCAGGGGTTGAGGGGGGAGAATTCCT
Organism: Cephalophus harveyi; assembly: GCA_006410635.1. Classification (NCBI taxonomy): domain Eukaryota; kingdom Metazoa; phylum Chordata; class Mammalia; order Artiodactyla; family Bovidae; genus Cephalophus; species Cephalophus harveyi. The sequence continues at coordinate 260,793 of SJYT01027815.1, read as the reverse complement.
CCAGTTTCATTCAAAAGCCTGGAGAACCAGGTCTGGAGACTGGACTTGATTCTTCAGGGGACTCAGTAAAGGATTTTTAGCAGAGAAGTGAGATGATCAGGTCTTTGTTTAGAAAATTATGTGCATTGAGCATGTAGCAAGTATCAGTTCAGTTCAGTTCAGTCCCTCAGTCGTGTCCAACTCTGCAACCCCATGGAATGCAGCACACCAGGCTTCCCTGTCCATCACCAACTCCTGGAGCCTGCTCAAACTCATGTCCATCAAGTGGGTGATGCCATCCGACCATCTTCTCCTCTGTCATCCCCTTCTCCTCCCACCTTCAATCTTTCTCAGCATCAAGGTCTTTTCCAAGGACTCAATGCTTTGCATCAGGTGGCCAAAGTATTGGAGCTTCAGCTTTAGCATCAGTCCTTCCAATGAATATTCAGGACTGATTTCCTTTAGGATGGACTCATTTGATCTCCTTGCAAGTATGAGTGAAATCAAAGGAAAGAAGACCAGTTAGGAGTTCTGCAGACTAGAGACGATTTCCAAAAACTCTTCTTCAAAACAGAGTATTAAAAAAGTTCCATACCTAACAGAACACATTCTGGCAGGTTAGGGGGCCCAACAGGTAACAGGAAGCCTATTCTCTGTTTATAAAAGGAATCATCTGTGAGCCGCCACTCCTGCTGGCGCACAAGCTTCATCACCATACAAGCTGAGCCTATCTTGCATCAAGGCAAAACTTAGCATATTGTATTCCATTCTCCATCATCTGGGCCAATTCCAATCTAATGTGATTTCCGTCATAAAACCGCAGCCAACAGATCCCAGCACTTAGAAATATCTTGAGTTGCAATAGAGAAACCAAAGACCCACCCCTTTCAAAGGGGAAAGGTCAGTTCTAGGTCTTTTCAGAAATTATCAGAAGGCACTGATTAGGTTGCTAGTAAATGACACCCACTCTGGTGCTCTCACCTGGAGAATCCCAGGGATGGGGGAGCCTGGTGGGCTGCAGTCCATGGGGTCGCACAGAGTCGGACATGACTGAGTGACTTCACTTTCACTTTTCACTTTCATGCATTGGAGAAGGAAATGGCACCCCAATCCAGTGCTCTTGCCTGGAGAATCCCAGGGACAGGGGAGCCTGATGGGCTGCCGTCTATGGGGTCGCACAGAGTCGGACACGACTGAAGCAACTTAACAGCAGCAGCAGCAGCAGGGCAACTAGGAACTTGAAAGGAAATTAAACAGTATTGACTAAAAGATTTTCCTAATTATCCCATTAGGGATAATCCTGGTTTCTTTTCTCTTCATGATCTATTCCTCCCAGAAGCCTACCTGGTACAGTGGTGGTGTGTTTGGACTCTGAACTTTGGAATGAGGCCAAAAGGATAATTCGGTGATTTTTTTTTTTCCTCTGATCAGGCCTACACAGCAAAAATGTATAACCCATGGCCCAGTGTCCTCACATCTGAGACAGAGACAACTTTGTGTAACACATATACCCTGTTTGGGGTAATATTTACAAACTCAATTTGCTTAAGATAAAAGTTCAGTTTCAACACACTAAGAGAAGTCTACTCGTAAAGGATACCTCTGCATAGCAAATAATAACTTCACTCCCAATTTCCATTTTACCTCCCTGCTTTGGAATAACTTTTATAAAAATCTGCATTGAGTTTCCTCCAGCAACATGAAGACCTAAGATTCTGAAGAACTTTCTCCCCTCATTATGTATAGAAATGTGTACATAAAATGTAATCAGAAAATGCAACACACAGAGGACTGTAAAAAAAAGAAAGGGAAATATCCACATATAAGAATTAAAGAGGGCCTTCAAAACCACAGCTGTTTTTCAGTCGAAAAGTTCTGTCTAACTCTGTGTGACCCCATGGACTGCAACATGCCAGGCTCCTCTGTCCTTCACTGTCTCCCACAGTTTGCGAAAATTCATGCCCATTGAGTCAGTGATGCTATCTAACCATCTTATCCTCTGTTGCTCTCTTCTCCTCCTGCCCTCATCTTTCCCAGGATCAGGGACTTTTCCAATGAGTCAGCTCTTTGCATCAAGTGGCCAAAGTACTGGAGATTCAGCTTCAGCATCAGTCCTCCCAATGGATATTCAGGGTTGATTTCCTTTAGAATTCACTGGTTTCATCTCTTTGCAGTCCAAGGGACTCTTAAGAGTCTTCTCTAGAACCACATTTCAAAAGCATCAATTTTTTAGCACTCAGCCTTCTTTATGGTGCAGCTCTCACATCCATATATGACTATTGGAAAAACCGTAGCTTTGACTATATGGACCTTTGTCGGAAAAGTGATGTCTCTGTTTTTTAATATGCTGTCTAGATTTGTCAGAGTTTTCCTTCCAAGGAGCAAGCGTCTTTTAAATTCATGGCTGCAGTCACCATCCACAGTGATTGTGGAGCCCAAGAAAATTAAGTCTGTCACTGTGTCTACTTTTTCCTCTTCTATTTGCATGAAGTGATGGGACAAGATTCCATGATCTTAGTTTTTTGAATGTTGAGTTTCAAGCCAGTTTTTTCACTCTCCTGTTTCACCCTCATCAAGAGGCTCTTTAGTTCTTCTTCACTCTCTGCCATTAGAGTGGTATCAACTGCATATCTGAGGATGTCGATATTTCTCCCAGCAATCTTGATTCCAGCTTGTGATGCATCCAGCCCAGCATTTCACATGATGTACTCTGTGCATAAGTTAAATAAGCAGGATGACAATATACAGCTTTGTACGCCCTTCCCAATTTTGAACCAGTTCGTTGTTCCATGTAACTAACGTTCTAACTGTTGCTTCTTGATTCAGATACAAGTTTCTCAGGAGATAGGTAAGGTGGTCTGGAATTCATCTCTTTAAGAATTTTCCACAGTTTGTCATGATCCACACAGTCAAAGGCTTTCGCATAGTCAATGAAGCAGAAGTAGACATTTTTCTGAAACTCCCTTGCTTTCTCCATGGTCCAATGAAGGGTGGTAATTTGATCTCTGGTTCTTCTGCCTTTCCTAAATCCAGCTTGTATATCTGGAACTTCTCAGTGCACACACTGCTGACATCCAGCTTGAAGGATTTTGAGCATAACCTTGCTAGTATGTGAAATGAGTGCAATTGTGCAGTAGTTTTAACATCCTTTGGCATTATCCTTCTTTGAGATTGGAATGAAGTCTGACCTTTTCCAGTCCTGTGGCCGCTGTGGAGTTCTCCAAATTTGTTGACACACTGAGTGCAGCACTCTCACAGCATCATCTTTCAGGATTTGAAACAGCTCAAGTGGGATTCTATCACCTCCACTAGCTTTGTTCATAGTAATCCTTCCTAAAGCCCACTTGACTTCATACTCCAGGATGTCTGGCTCTAGGTGAGTGATCACACCATTGTGATTATCCGGGTCATTAAGACCATTCTGGTATAGTTCTTCTGTGTATTCTTGCCACCTCTTCTTAACCTCTTCTGCTTCTGTTGGATCCTTGCTGTTTTTGTCCTTTATTGAGCCCATCTTTGCATGAAATATTCCTTTGGTATCTCCAGTTTTCGTAAAGAGATCTCTAGTCTTTCCCATTCTGTTGTTTTCCTCTATTTCTTTGCAGTGTTCACTTAAGAAAGCTTTCTTATCTCTTCTGGCTATTCTTTGTAACTCTGCATTCAGTTGGGTCTATCTTTCCCTTTCTCCCTGCCTTTTGCTTCTCTTCTTTCCTCAGCTATTTGTAAAACTTCCTGAGACAACCACTTTGCCTTCTTGCATTTATTTTTCTTCGGAACGGTCTTGGTCACTGCCTGCTGTACAATGTTACAAACCTCTGTCCACAGTTATTCAGGCACTCTATCTACCAGCTCTAATCCCTTGAGTCTATTTGTCACCTCCACTGTATAATCATAAGGGATTTGATTTAGGTCATAACTGAATGACCTAGTGGGTTTTCCTACTTTCTTCAATTGAAGCCTGAATTTTGCAATAAGCAGTTCACGATCTGAGCTGCAGTCAGCTCCAGGTCTTGTTTTTACTGACTGTAATAGAGCTTCTCCATCTTTGGCTCCAAAGAATATATACAATCAATCTGATTTGGGTATTGACGATTTGGTAATGTCCACGAGTAGAGTTGTCTCTTGTGTTGTTGGAAAACGGTGTTTGATATGATCAGTGTGTTCTCTTAACAAAACCCTTAGCCTTTGCCCTGCTTCATTCTGTATTCAAAGGTCAAACTTGCCTGTTACTCCAGGTATCTCTTGACTTCCTACTTTTGCATTCCAATCCCCTATGATGAAAAGGACATCTTTTTTGGTGTTAGTTCTAGAAGGTCTTGTAGGACTTCATAGAAGAGTTTAACTTTAACTTCTTTGGCATCAGTGGTTGGGCCTTGGACTTGGATTGCTGTGAGGTTGAGTTGTTTACCTTGGAAATGAACCAAGATCATCTTGTCATTTTTGAGATTACACCCAAGTACTGCATTTTGGATTCTCTTGTTGACTATGAGGGTTACTCCATTTCTTCTAAAGGATTCTTGCCCACATTAGTAGATATAATGCTCATCTGAATTAAATTTGCCCATTCCCATCCATTTTAGTTCCCTGATTCCTAAAATGTCAATATTCAATCTTGCAGTCTCCTGCTTGACCATGTCTAATTTACCCTGATTCGTGGGCCTAATTTTCCAGATTTCTATGCAATATTGCTCTTTACAGCATCAGACTTTACTTTTACCACCAGACACATCTACAGCTGAGCATCATTTCCTCTTTGGCCCAGCCGCTTCATTCTTGCTGAAGCTGTTAGTATGCTAACAGCTGCTCTTCACCAGGAGCGTATTGGACGCCTTCTGACCTGGGGGGCGGGGGGAGGGCCATCTTCCGGTGTCATACCTCTTTGCCTTTTCATACTGTCCATGGGCTTCTCGTGGCAAGAATACCGAGTTGCCACTTCCTCCTCCAGTGGATCATGTTGTGTCAGAATTCTTCACTATGACCCGTTGTCAGTCTGGGGTGGCCCTGCATAGCTTCGCTGAGCTACACAAGCCCCTTTGTCACGACAAGGCTATGATCAATGAAGAGTGAGTGGTGTGATACTGTGATTTATAATAAGAAATATGTATTGTCTCATCCTCATTCCTGGCACAGAGTTCCTAAAGGCCTTGGAATTTCCTAAGTGAGAAGAATTATAAAGGTGAAAGGAGTATCTTTTGTTATTCATAACAAACTTCTTTCAACCATACCTGAGCTTGTATTAATGAGGTGTTTTTTAAAAGTTCCCCAGATAACCACAGGATAGAGGCTTGTCACCAGAGGAGCCAACCATGTGATGTGGGGTTGGGACTTTCAGCTTCACCCCAACAATGGCCAATCATGCCTACATAATGAAATTGCCCTTAAAAATCCCTAAAGTACAGGACTTAGTGAGTTTCTTGCTTGGCAAGCACATGGAGGCCCTGGGGGTGGGCGGTATGCCCGCCTTAAGAGGACATGGGCGCTAACACTCCTCCCCCCACACTCTGCCTCGTGCATCTCTTCCACCTGGCTGTTTCTGAATTACATGCTTTAGGATCAACAGACAAACATAAATGTTTCCCTGAGTTCTAGAAGCCATTCTAGTCAACACTGAACATGAGGAAGGGTGATGGGAACCTCCAGGCTCCAGTTTATAGCCAGTCAGAGGCATAGGTGACACCCGGGACTGGCAGTTCGTGTCTGAAGTGGGAGAGGGGAGGGGCAGCCTTGTGGGGCTGGGAGAGCTCATGCCATCTCCGGGTGGATAGTGTCAGAACTGAATTACAGTGTAGGACACTCAGACGGTATCCACAGAGAATCGGAGAACTGTTTGGTGTGGGAAAATGCACACGCTTGCTGTCCAGAAGTGAAGAATTGAGGGCAGAGTCAGGAATACAACAGAGGAGAGGAGACTTTTCCCCTTCAGAGAGGAAATGTATGAGTCTGGGACACCTTGTTGTTCCAGAAATAAAAGAAGTGGCAAAAGACTTCTGGAGCTGTGTCAAAGGACACAAGCACTAACTTGAGGAGTTATGGAAAAAAAAAATAAAATAAAGTTGGCTTTAGGAAAAAATAAAAACCAAACACTTCATTGGTCACTTTTGTGGGATACTGATACATTAAATCATTATTCTGAAAATTAGTACATAAACAGAAAATACTAGAGAATCATCATTGTGCAATATATAAAACATAGACATATCTCCGAGAGAGTACAGGTTTAGCTCCAAACTACTGCTGTAAAGCAAATATTGCAATAAAGTGAGTTACATGAATTTCTTGGTTTACCACTACAAGTAAAAGTTATGTTTACACTATAGTGTAGTCTACTAAACGTGCAACAATACTAGCTCTAAACAACAATGTACATACTTTAAATCCAAAAAAAAGGCACTTGTGACACCAAAGATCACAGATCACCATAACAAATATAATAATATTGAAAAGGTTGAAAATATTCTGAGAATTACTAAAACGTGACACAGTGTTACAAAGTGACCAAATACTGCCTGAAAAGTGGTACTGGTGGCCTTGCTCCATGCAGGACTTCCAAAAACTTCAATTTGTAAATTTGCAGCATCTGAAAAGTGCAACAAAGTGAAGCACAATAAAGCGAGGCATGCCTGTAATGCATCTAGACAAATATCATCAGCGAACCCAAAACGCGTTAAGTGAGGTCACCCACATTCACGGCAGCAGTATTCACAACAGCTGAAAGCAAGCCAAGTGTCCATAAATAGATGAATGGCTAGGCAGAATGTGCTCCATCTGTACAATGGAATAGTATTCAGCCGTGGAAAGGAAGGAAATTCTAACACATGCTACAACACAGGTGATATGCTAAGGGAAATAAGCCAGTCACTTACATGAGGGACCTAGAAGAGGGGAATTCACAGAGACAGAAAGGAGAATGCTGGCTGTCAGGAGCCAGTGGGGAGGAGTGAGACATGGGAGGAGTGAGACATGGGACGTTACTGCTTAATGAGTACATAGTCTCAGTTTCAAAAGATGATGAAAAGTTTCGGAAAACAGATAATGGTGATGGTTATACAACACTGTCGATCTGCTTAATGCCACAAAGCTACACACTTAAAAACAGTTAAGGGCCTTTCCTAGTAGTCCAGTGGTTAAGGCTCTGTTCTTCCACTGCAGGGGGCAAGGTTCAGTTCCTGGTCAGGGAACTAAGATTCTAATTGCTGCACAGCACAGCCAAAATAAATTAAAAATAAAGATAGTGAAAAGTCAAGGTGGGATGTTAAAAGGTTAAAATGACAGGTTTTATGTGTATTTTATAATTTTAGGAAAAAAATCTTACATGAAAAGCTTTCTGGAAAACTTCATGGTGAGAGATGGAGCTGTTATCATATGAACTCTGATCAGTCTTGGCATCAATAAAACCGTGGGATACCAGCCACCTCTGCATCTCTTGAGGTGATGCAGTCGGTACACAGCAACACCTCTAAAGTGTTATCATACAAGAGTCCTGAATTTCAAATAGTCACTGAGTTTAAAGACAAGTTTATAATACTTCAGAGAATAAAATATCAAATTATAGGGCACCTAGCAAAAGCAACTAGCAAAGTCCAGGCCACAGGGCATTTTACCTTTTCTTCAAAACGTCAGCGTGATATGCAAATTTTATTTGGCCACTTATTCAAAAAAACTTTGGTAAAAAGAGATTTTTTGAGGCAACTAGGTCCATCTAGTTAAAGCTATGGTTTTTCCAGCCGTCATGTATGGATATGAGAGTTGGACCACAAAGAAAGCTGAGTGCCAAAGAATTGATGCTTTGGAACTGTGGTGTTGGGACTCAAGAGCCCCTTGGACTGCAAGGAGATCCAACCAGTCAATCCTAAAGGAAATCAGTTCTGAGTATTCACTGGAAGGACTGATGCTGAAGCTGAAGCGCCAATACTTTGGCAACCTGATGCGAAGAACTGACTCATTGGGAAAGACCCTGATTCTGGGAAAGATCGAAGGCAGGAGGAGAAGGGGACGACAGAGGATGAGATGCTTGGATGGCATCACCGACTCGATGGACATGAGTTTGAGCAGGCTCCAGGAGTTGGTGATGGTCAGGAGGGCCTAATGTGCTGCAGTCCATAGGGTTCCAAACAGTTGGACACGACTGAGCGACAGAACTGAACTGAGGGAAATTTAAGTACGGAAGGGATAGGTGATCATATTAAGAAATTCTTGCTAATTTTGCTTGCACAGTAATTATATTAAGAAGGGAAAAGCTTTTGTCAGCCAAGGTATTTCTAAGTGGTAAGACATGATATCCGGGATTTGCTATAAAATATTCCATATGTCCCCAAAGACTATATATATACATATATATATATATATATATATATATATTTTTTTTTTTTTTTTTTTGCCACACCATGCAGCTTGCAGGATCTTAGTTCTCTGACTAAGGATTGACCCCGAAGCCTTAGCAATGAAAGTACTGAGTCCTAATCACTGGACTGCCAGGAAGCTCCCTTATTCACCCACTCTCAATTTGCTTCCTTGCTCATGCCTAATGTTAAGAGAAAAAATTTACAGAAGGGCTGGCAACTTATTTCCCTATACTCACTGGTCCATCCCATGAATTAAGACCAAGCCCTGGCAAATGTGCTGAGTGAGGAAGAACAATTACCAAGTTCATGACTCCAGGTTCTGTTTACCCTGATACTGTCCAGGATAATCATTTATTTCCTGCTGCCTTCTAAGTTTTATTAAGCTGTTCAGAAAAGTTTCAGCTATGCTTTATGGCTGTGTGAACTGCCCATGTATCCATTTCACAACTTGATTCATTCTGATTAAATTGTTCGACTGTTAATGAGTTTTAGATTGCAATATGGAGAGGCAAACAATTCAGAACATTAAGGCAGTAAAATATCTTAATATTTCACAAGTTCTCACTGAAAACATAAAACAAAAGGCTCATTCCTGGAAGGAGAGACTGTAATAATTACCCTCTGTAAAAATAAATGTGCTTGGCGCCCTATATATTATCCGGGCATCTGTGTAGACACACTCGCATGTAGGGAGCCAGATGGTACATGGTAATCTCATAAATATCCATAGGAATTCTGAAATCTTCAAGCCAATTGCAACAGACGAGATAACCATTTTGACATATTATTTCAAAGAATTTCTGGGGCTAGGCAAAAAATTGATTCCTACTCGGCTTACTTCACAGTCTAATGAGTTCTGCAATCTGGAGGCAATGGTGCAGGTGAGGTGCTGAAGGGTCTCAGGTACAGAGGGCTTCAGAGATGGGTGGGAATGATGAACCAGGTGACCAGATACTGCTCTTCCACAGCTCAGGACTCCTCCTTCGCCCCCCTCCCACCTCCTGTGGGTTCCCGGCCCACCATCCTTCTCTTGTCAAGCAGGGCTGGTTTTGATGGAAACTGAGTGAAGATGCAGGCATGCACTGGCTCTCCCACCTTCCAGCATTTTTCCTGGAACTGTCCTCTTCTGGGAACTCCCTGGGGGAAATTAACATACAGCAGGAGGAGGCTACCAAAATACTGAGGGTGGTGAGGCCTTGCACTGGTGCTTAAGCTCCCAAAAATTCAATCGTTTCATTTGTAAAATGGAAATTAAAACATATTATCAGCCTCAAGGCAAAAAGCTCAAATGGATGTCTTCCGTTCCTTCCAGCCCAAAAGTTATGCCTGTAATATATACAAGACTTTGTGCCAAACCAACGTTTCAGTTGAGCAGTTCTTCAAACTCAGGAAGAGAAGAGGAATTTGCATTTAGCCATGAAGAGTCAAAAGATTCTTTGCACACATTTCTTAAGAGAAGGACATTTAGGAACCTGGAAAAGCTTATGCCATATAATCTCAGAGTATAAGAAACAGCAGGGCATCTCTGAGGCCAGCAGGGCATCTCTGAGGATGACAGGGCCAACGATGTCATTTTGCAGATGAGAAAACTGAGGCCAGAGAAAGGAAATGAGTTGCCTCCATCTGGGACTGGACAAAACAGATGTGCAGTTAAAGAACAGCTATTGAGAGACGGAGCTCATAGCCAGCAGTTCGGTCAGTGTTCCAGCTTCATTGGGTCTCCACTGATCAGGTGGGCATTGTTAAGAGCATTTTACAAGTGAGAAATATTCGTGGATTACTTCCCTTAGGCCACAATCCTAGGACATGGCAGAACTGAGACGAGAACATAGGGTTCCTGGCTTCAAAGACAGTGCTTCTTCTATTCTGTCATCTTTTGGAGGGAAAATTGCACGTGAATTTGTGCTAAGGTGAAGTGAAGAGGATGCAGATGGAGACATCTTGGTGTGTTTAGGTTTATTTCCATCGCCACCATTATTTGGGGCTGGTGGGACTCGACCTCTGTATTTCCCCTTCTGAAGAATCCCCTATTCCATTCCCAAAGAAAAACGCCCTAATCAACATGAATTCTTCAGTTAAATTAATTTAATTAATATAAGCCAATGCTGCTTTAAGAATTTGAAAGGTCTGTAAACTTAAAAAAATTGTTTTTAATACAAAGCTTCCTGAAGGAGGAACTGGCAACCCACTTCAGCCCATAGGGTCACAAAGAGTCGGACGTGACTGAGCGCAAACGCGCACACACAAAGCTGAAGAGGGGAGCCTGGATGGCCTGGAAGCATCTGAGCTTGCCCACACCAGCTTTGCAAGTAGGGACATACAGCAGTGACAGGTAGAGCAACTATTGGGTGAATTGCCATGGCATCAGTGACCAAACCCCCAAATCCAAACTGGGAGCTGAGTCACTGGGTCTGTGTGCCAGCTCCCTGCTGCAGCAAAGTGGCACGTGCCCCCTTTGCTGTGCTCTCTGCCGCCTCTCCGTCAGCTGCAGCCTTAGATGTGAGACAACTGTATTTTATCCATCACAAGTCCCCTTTGAGACATAGTCACTGTCTCCAGAAAGGACCTCAAACGCTTTTTAAAAATCGCACTACCTATATAGCATAGCATTAAATCTGTAATACCACACCCTCTGGCAGCATCTGCCCTGCCCTGAATTCTCGAACGTTCTTGGCCTTTGAGTTCAACTTCATCTGACCCATGTTGGCCTACATCGCACGGCCAACCATTCCTAACCACAGAATCCTCCCCCGGCAGCATCCAAGACAGCAGCCAGGGCACCTTCAGAGACTCCACCAGGACTGGGCTTTTAGGGGGACATCTCAGTGAGGAAAACTCCAAACAACAAACCAATCTAAGGGCTGTGCATTACAATCACAGGTGCCCGCTTCATCCTAAATAAACAGTGAAATAGAAAAAATAAAATGGTTATGAGAAACATTCTCTTCTTATCACGTCTGTGTGCTCCTGGAAATCTTTTTTTTTTTTTTCCTTATTCCAGTAAAGTACAAGATCTCTCAATAGCAACATAAACACCATATTATCTACTAGTTACTATAGCAACTACATTCATGTAATTTGCTCATGCCTAAATTAAAGCTGCCTAGGGTAGCTTTAACTTATATTTCTCACATATGACTTTTTTGTCCATGTTTTTCATTAGTGAGAATCATGTCTCTCAGATGGTAATCAGCATGTTGTAACTCTCTACCTTACTCAGAGCTAACTTTTGCCATGACATGACTTTGTTTCCCCCGTGACTTGTAGGTATTCCTCAAAGAAAGAACATGCACTCTTTTATCCTAATGTTTTAATCTCTCTCTCTCTCTTTTAATTTTTATTGGAGTTTAGTGGCTTTACAATGCTGTCTTAGTTTCTACTGTACAGCAACATAAATTAGCTATAATAGACACATATCCCCTCTTTTTTGGATTTCCTTCCCATTTAGGTCACCACGGAGTACCGGATAGATTTCCCTGCGCTATAGGGTAGGTTCTCATTCGTTATCTGAGAACATGCTCTCTTAATGGCATATTTATTCCAAGAGGGTGGAGGAGGGGTTATGAAGGAGAAACAATTTTTCCATCCAAAAGGAATGGGAGCATCTACCCAGCAATGAACTTCACTGATCTTGAAATCGTACATTTTTTCCTAACTCTTCATACAACACAGCATAAAAGGCATAACCTAGAAAAGGGTGTGATGGAAAGAAGTACCGAGATCCACTCAAGGAAAAGGCACAATAGTTAATCATCTCTTCTCTCGCATCCTTCCTTCAATCCTACAAAATAAACAAGTTGAGAAGCTCTTCGATTTTTGTGACTGTAAGCAATACGGTGGATTAATGTTCCTAAATGCTAGCACTGAATACATGAATTCATTATTCAGAATGTTCTGGATGAGTCAGTAGCTAAGTCCTATTAATTCTGTTATATATTCTTATTTGTGTCTGCTCTGGAATAGAGCCAGGAGAAGAACATTGTCATGAAGAAACCCATGAAATATACCTACCTTTGTCAAATAATGCATTTCAAACTAAAGATTGGCTATGCTTCTCTTAACCCCAAATTCTCAGTGGCCCCGCTGAGACATGCAACAAGTTTCTCAAAAATCACATTGGCACATCAATCACATAGCTGCTTACAACTGTTCAGTGAATGTTTAACCAAGATATATTCACCTGGAATTAAACCAGGATGGATTCCTTAGAAGAGCCATCAGGATCACTGTCCAACATAAGCACCCTCAGGACAGTGGGAAAGTCTGTAAATGTCCCTTCGCAGGGCTTTTAAAGGGCTGTGGATTCGGCGGCAGGGAGACCTGTCTTTAATATCTTCATTACTGCTTCCGATGCATTTTCAGTGTCATTAATTCACACTGGCATTTCATTAAATGGGATTCTCTTTGCAAATACTACTTTATATTCTTTCTTTTTCCCTGTAAATCTTTAAATCTGAGCACATTTTGAGCTGATTGTTCACGGCAGTGTGGACCCTTGGAAAAGCAGTCACAAAATGACCACGTGCCTCTGGTCTGCAGCACGCCTTTCCATTTGCTGGTTTAATCCTCCAGACTTGAGCCATTTCCCATTCGGTCCTTCACATCATCTCAGGTTAATCTGTCAAACATTTCAGACAGCCAAGCCAGTTTCCAATTGCTAAGGACTTTGCCACAAGCACCATGTCTGTTAATAAGATTTTCATTTGGAAAGATGCCAGGGCATCTATGTTTTCTATCGTATATAAATACTGAGATATAATAGCTTCAGGTTTTGTTTAATGTTAGCGTCAACTATTTAAAAAAAAAAAAGGTTCGCAAATGCCTGGCCCGACAGTGAAAGGCCCCACTGACAGCTATTTGCAAGGGTAATGTTGTGGAAAACAACATCCATCTTGGAAACAGTTTCATTAGCCCCATCTAGCTGACCTCTCCACATAATGTTGTCAAATGTGACGGGCATCAGATTATTGGGAATATGGAGATCAATAAATATGCAACACCGGCGCTTAGAATGCTTCTGGCATTGGAGCCATACAAATGCCATCTAACACGGCTTGGAGTCGCTGTCATCTGTCACACCAGCTGGTAAATAGACAAGCTGAAGGGGAAGGCTATCCGTAATGGTCGAATATATGGGTGAAGATGAATTAGACGGGCATTGTATAGTCAGGATTCTGATGCATGAAGGCTCCAAAAGAAAAACACCAGGCACACGCTGGAGCAGCAGCCTGCCTTCTGTGGGTAATTGACGCAAATTCTCGCCACATGGTCAAAAGCTGCCCGGTGGTCCTGCTTCTGTGTGTTTGATGTCAGCTGCCAAGGGAACGTTGTCTGCCTTTGGGATGCTTGCTAGAAACTTGGAGCATCCCGAGTCCATTTCTGACACTCTGAGGCAGCCAGATCACCCATCCCCACAAATTCCTGTGTGTGTGAATCACACGATGTCTTTTCAGTGTGGTGGCAACCCAAGGCCAAAGATAGCACCTGCACTGTCCGATTACATTCGCCTCAAATGCCTACAACATTGGGTTCACCAAAGAACAACCTGATTGAACTGCTAAAGGAAACTCTCACCCCAGCTGGTGGTCATCAAATTGCCCACATCATCAGACCTTTGGGAAGTGCTACAGGTGACAGCTTCTCCATCAGGCCACCCTCTTCTAAGATCCCGACCTGCCCAGCCTGCTGGAAACTGAACCCCACTGCCCACTCTTTGCACTTATCACTACCTGACGATCCCAGCTGAGGCACTTGCTCCATCTTTGGTAGTGTTTTCCGAAGTCCCCAGAATAGGCAGCCCTGTTAATAAACACTTGTACCCCTCCAAAAACTGCTTGGAGCAACTTAAAGAAAGAATCTGTCTGCCAGTGCAGAGATGCAAGAGAGGCAAGTTTGATCCCTGAGGGGGCAGGAAGATCCCCTGGAGGAGGGCATGGCAACCCACTCCAGTATTCTTGCCTGGACAATCCCATGGACAGAGGAGCCTGGCGGGCTACAATCCACAGGGTCTCAAAGAGTCGGACAAAACTGAGGATGGCACAAAAAGAAAAGCTAGTTCTTGAAACATCAAAACACAGAGGATGTCAGCCATACAAAAGCATATACCCAGACACCCCATGCCAGAACAAACACGCTCCTCAAACCCAAGTCATGTCGCTGACCAATGATGAGCAGCATGCTTCTGCCCCTCTAGGTTTTAAGAAATGTCATTCATCTCTATGGAAAAGAGAACAAACAAGAGGCATAAAGGTATTTTTGAAGTACACTGTTATGAGGTACTTGGCTAGTAATTTGCAGCCTAGGTACACAACATACCTTTTAGCACGGCTATTTATCTCTCAGGGAGAATGCTGCCGTACTTACGATAAAGGCTCTGTTGGACCTCTTCATCAATAGCAAACCTTTAAGCACAGCACATCTCATAAATAGGAGTTCCACTAACACAGACTTCAAAAGGATAGAACTTGATAATTCAAAAATAGAGCTATATTAAGTGTTCCAGCAGTCCATCCATAAAAGCTGTCGTATATTCCAAACGCCAGAGTCCTTCAAGCAACATGACAGGTCTATTAGAATAATAGCAGGGGAAAGCATAATTACAAGTAATCATTGGCTGGAAAGGAGCTAGTTGTTTTTGTAGGGCAAAATGCCGCTCTGAGCCCCCTGGAAAATGTAGCCAGAGCAGCGACAGTGAGAGCAGATAACCATCGAAAATAACCACGGCGCAAACCCTGCACTATTTATTTCTATTTATTAAGAACTCTTTGTATACCTTAATGTTTTCCTGGTGAAATCATCTTAATTTGAGCCCACATTTTCTTTGGATAAGATTATTACGTAATTGCTACTTACCGGCCACTATTTTCTATACATTTGTTGGTCAAACAGTTAGGGTGTCTGTCTTTTCCGGCCCGGCAGAGATCATTCCGTCAAGCAGGGGCTGCTGGCTGGCTCTATGGAGCCATATTGAAAATACACCATGTGCCCGAAAGGATAAAGAAAGTTTGGCTGGGCGTTATGTTTTAATCCATAGATTGGTGACTCTAGCTCTGTCAAAGGATGGGGCTGTTTCTCATTAGGGATGGCAAAAGAGGAGACATCTGGGCCCATTTCCCCATGGACAGGACTGCATCCCCCCCATCAGGAAGCCCATTCATCTGGTGGATTTGTGTTTATCCTCCTCCTTAATTAGATGGCTGTCAAGCACTTCAAAGTTTCCAAAACGCACGGAGAATAACACACCCCAGCTGAGTCTTGTCAACAAGTCCAGGAAGGAGTCAGAGCAGGAGTCTTTAGCTCCAGTTTGCAGATGTGCAAATGGAGGTTCAGGAAAGGAAGTGGCTCCCCAGAGGTCCCACAGCTGACCTTCTCCCCATGCCATCGTCCTGCCCTGACAAAATGCTTGCTTTGCACCTGGTTCTCCATCTCACTGGCTCTGTGGGACACGCCCATGAAGATCAAAGTCACTCACCAGGTGCTGCTGCGCAGGTGCCAACTGGGTCTCAACACTCGGAAGCGGGTCACACGCTCAGCCTCTGGACGGCAGGGGGTGGGGCAGAGGTTCACACCGGATGCAGAAGGCAACCAGGCTACCTGTGTAAAGAAGGACGCAATCAAGTCCGACCCCCCCGAGGTCTTGGCGCTGTTCACTGCCCTAACACTGGCTGATCTGCAGGTACCAGGCATGGAAGGAGGTGGCAGGGGAAGGGAGTGGAGAATGGCGGAAATAAAATGAAATCTAATTTTTAGCCCAGATATAAGAAAAATGCAACTCTGAATGACTCAACTTCATAACAGTAGGTAGAGTTGACACGAAACATGCAGGACAGACACCGGGCAGCCAGGGAACCAGTGTTTCCAGGAAGCACATGTACCGACTTTCTAGCAATCTGATGCTGAGCCATTGACTTAACCTCACTGAGCCTCAGTGTCCTCATCTGGAAAATGGGAGTATCAAGACTGCCTGTCTCCAAGGGCTGTTGTAAAAGTAGTTGGCCCATGGATGCCACCAGCAGAGTTCAGGGTGCACAGAAGCACTATTAGATGCCCCCCTTTTGATACCCCATAGGAAGCCAGAGGATGGAGAGATCCATGGTCTCTAGTTCTTAGGAAAGGTCTCCTGGAGATGGCGGGAGACTAGCTGGTCCTTGGAGGACAGAGGGCAATTCTCCACAAAGCAGCATCCCAGGCCTTGTCCTGGGAGTCCAGAAACTCAAGAGGCCTCCTGCCAGGGGCTCATTTCTAATAAAAAGCCTTACAGACGACCCTCTGGGTTTGTTGATGTGTTTGCTTCCCACTTAGACTCTTAGCAACATGGTGTGGGTCTGGACTTTTGGATTTCATCGGTTTACCCACGTTGGTTATAAAGTTGTAATGCACAATCTGGCTCCTTCCCCCACTCAAAATATTCAACTTTAAAGTTAATTTGGTTTTGAAATACAACACCAGGATATATCATCAAAGCAAAGTTAGAAAGCCCAGTCCCGTGAATATATTTAGAATTTAGGCTATTAAGGGATTTCAGCTTGAGAAGAGCTGGATCTTTCAATGGTGGTGGTGGTTTAGTCGCTAAGTCATGTCCAACTCTTGCGACCCCGTGGACTGTAGCCCACCAGGCTCCTGTGTCATGGGATTCTCCAGGTAAGAATACTGGAGTGGGGTGCCATCTTCTTCTCCAGGATCTTTCCATACTGTGGAATAACCTTCCAATAATGCTTAGCAAGACCGTATCACACATTGAATGTACATGCTGCAGAGATAAGACATCAGGAAAGAGGATGGTGATGATGGTGGTGGTGGTGGCGATGTGATGGAAAGCATGACAACTGTGCAAGAGGAGGATGCTCAGGGTTGGTTCTGAGAAAGGGATCCAGGCAGGTGAAGGACAATGATCTGTCAATCCACATGAAGGTGAGTCATGAATGTGGGCCTGGGACCTGAGACAATGCACTTTCCATGTTCTTCAGAATGAAGGGCTCCATCTAGGCTAGCTGTGGATCGCCAGACCCAGAGATCTGTCAAAAGGATAAGCTCTGAAGATCATCCACCCCAACATAACCATTTTAAGCATGTCTTAGACTTGGGAAAGCTTCCGACAGAAGTTAACCCAAGTAAGCAAGAACCTGTAACAGTACTAAAAATCCACACACCTCCTGTTTTACTGAAGGCCACACGTGTCCCTGGCACTTGATCTTTGGAAACTGGCCAGGCACATGTCCTGGCCCTCCCTTCCTTGCCCCACCATCGGGTTCACGGGATGATTTCTGAAATCACTTCTCGAAGGAAAGCCTCATTACCCAGTGACATGTTGTAATCCCAACCAATGCTTCCAGAAAAGTTTCAATGTCCATTACATTAGCTAGCCTTAAAACTGAATACAAATCCATTTTAATCAATATGTTGTAATAAATAGATATTAAGGCACATGGCACTAATGTACAGGTAGGCTAATTAAAGCGCCAGCATTTGCAGCACTCACATACCTCAATTTTCTCTACAAAATCCTTATTGAACCACTACCTTAAAAAAAATAATTGCATTTGCAATTAGAAACACTGAAGTTACATTATCGATTTTCTGCTAAAAACCTTTTTAGTAAACAAGCACAAACTACATTCATTAAATGTAAGTGCTTGGAGCTATGGTGTGAAATTCAATTCAGCCATTATCATGAATTACACTGATTATTGCTGTAATTATTTTCTCTTGGATACAACTGCATTTCTGTCCCTTGCTAGTTCTGTTGGACATATAACCATGTTCATTTTATAGCTAATAATACTCAACTGTAGTCCCAGCAATTACTATCACTTATACAAATCATTAAGTTAAGCTACGGGTACCTAGTAAGATTCAAAAAAATTAAGTAAAACATCCTTTTTTTTTTTACCCTTTAAATAACTAATAGCATTAGAGAACAGGGGAAATTATAGATGTTAACTGATTTACATTGCAATCTCTAATCACCTGTACTTGACTTGTCAGAAATTTCTGCTGTCCTAAGCACACCTTTTGAGAAGAAACCCACCAACAGACTCTTTTTTTTTCCAGAAATGAACAGTCGATGAACAGGATTACATTTCTGAAGCATTCTCGGGAAGGAAAAAAATCATGATCATTTGGTGTGTTCAAAAAAAGAGATTTTGTATTTTAGTCAGAGCAAAAAAATGATCTTGCCTTGTATGTGCTTGCTTATTTAGATGTCTTATTAACTAAACAGATTTTTAAGAGAGAAAACTCCACTTTCCTTTTTCCTCCAGAGGCAGCTGTAGTTTTCCACCATTTTTAATGTGAATCCTCTAGGGAAAACAGGTGTTTTCAAAGGAGACTTCCCATTCTTCCCTGAGGCAAGGGCGCTGCACTGACCTGGTTGAAGGTAGACTCTTCTGGGCATATTCCCTCAAAGTGAATATATTCTCCAGGGACTCTGGTGGGGAACCACCCCCATAGGAAAACTGGTGGGGAAGAAGGGAAGTCAGAGAGACGACACTTTTAACATTTGTACTTGCATATGCCATCTGATGCGAAGAGGGGACTCATTGGAAAAGACCCTGATGCTGGGAAAGATTGAGGGCAGGAGGAGAAGTGGGCAACAGAGGATGAGATAGTTGGATGGCATCAATGACTCAATAGACATGAATTTTAGCAAGCTCCCGGAGATGGTGAAGGACAGGGAAGCCTGGTGTGCTGCAGTCCATGGGCTCACAGAGTCGGACATGACTGAGCAACTGAACAACATCAACAATGCATATAAAGATGGAAACAGCATATTTCACCACAAGAGGATTTGCAGACTATGATCTCTAGACTGGGGACAGAATCCTAACCCACCAACAGAAAGGCCCCTGTCCCATGTGCCAGGGCCATGATCCAGAGCCCTAATGAAAAGATGTCACTCACAAATAGCAGAAAGGCTCCCTCCCATTCACTTTAAGAGCCCTTTCAGAAGTGGTTCCCCCCAAAAAAAAAATTATAAAAAAAAAAAAGAAGTGGTCCCAACTCTGGGCGAAAGCCTGGGGTGAGATGTAAAGGACACAGAGATGCTCCCATGGGAGAGCCCAGTGGACAAATGGGAGATGCCTTCTCAGGGGCATCACCATTTTCTCAATAAACAATGTTTTTTATTTATATGTCAGATATTTTGTGGTTGCTGTTTAGTCTCTAAGTCGTGTCCGTCCGAACCTTTTGCAACCCCACAGACCATAGCCTACCAGGCTGCTGTGTCCATAGCATTTTCCAGCAAGAATACAGGAGAGGGTAGTCATTTCCTTCTCCAGATCTTCCTGATCCAGGGACAGAACCCACATCCCTTGCATTGACAGGCAGAGCCCCCAAGGAAGTCCCACGTTATATATTGGACTGGCCAAAAAGTTCATTCAGGTTTTTCCTTAACCTCTTACAGAAACCCAAATGAACTTTTTAGCCAACTCAATAATTCATTTCATTATTTTAGAAGTGGAGGAAGGAGGTATATGACTTATCTCAGGCACGTGTGCTCAACTGTGTCCAACTCTTGCAACCCCATGGACTGTATCCCACCAGACTCCTCTGTAAGTAGGATTTCTCCAGGCAAGAATACTGGAGTGGGGTGCCATTTCCTCCTCTAAGGGATCTTCCCAACCCAGGGATCAAACCCTTGTCTCCTGCATCTCTTGCTTAGCAGGTGGATTCTTTACCACCAGTGCCACCTGGGAAGCCCCATATAGCTTATAGGAATCCACAAACAAAATTTTACCAATTAAAAGAGAAAAGGTTAAGTGGGTATGACCTAGAGGGGAACTGGGTTCCCACAACCCTTCAAATTGCTGGAAGCTATTTTGGCACAGAGCTTCCTAGTGGCCAAAGCAAAATGAAAAACACAATCTTATAGACATAAGATTCACTGTTAGCAAAAGAAATGTAAATTGAAAAATAAGTTAAAAAATCTTTTCATTTGAAAAGAAACATATAAGCAAAATCTGATGTTAGGATTCAGAAATCAAGAATTAAAGGCATCTATTTTTTTAAAAATCAGGTATTACTTCTTTCCTAATTTTGTTGTTATTGTTTTTCAAGTAATATAAACCACTGAAGCACATCAGTTGAAGTTCTGATGCTAACTTTAACTATACTGAGAATAAAAAAGAAAGAAAATAGAACAAAATCAAATTGTTAACATATCATAAAAGCTGAGCAGCTGGAATATACTGTGTGTGTACTGTGTTGAAGCCAGGCTTATCTGCCTGCAGTGCAGAAGCCGCTGGTTCGATCCCTGGGTCAGAAAGATCCCCTGGAGGAGCAAATGGCAGCTCACTCCAGTATTCTTGCCTGGGAAATCCCATGGACAGAGTAGCCTACTGGGCTACAGTCCACTGGGGTTCAAAAGAGTCGGACACCACAGAGTGACTGATCACACACACACATAAGACATATACTACGTTAAAGTACATTTAAGTACCTCTAAATTAGCTGATTTATATCATCATTTCGGAGTCATTAGAATTTTCCCAAAGCTGCTAAATGAATTTTCTGCCCATTTTTGGCCATTTAAAGTGTTAATTGGTATCATGCGTTTAGTATAAGAAGTCACTTTGCTATTCTAAAAATGTCTTTAAGAATCTTTTTTTAAAAAGAATATTTCTTGCTACTTCTCCTATCTGGGAAATTACCTGCAATAATTGAATACAGTTTCAAAATGTTCAGAACTCAGAAGTCTCAGCATCCTCCTTGCATTTGTTTTGAATAAATAGGCATCTTTTTTTTTTTAAACCAAAGCGATTGATAGTAATGATGCACATATCAAAGGAACCAGCAAAAGAAGAGAGAAGTGCCACTCTAAAACAAGCAGGGACATGTACTCTTGACTTCCGCCCCCAAGGAAGAAAAGATTTTTAAAATGCTAACAATTTGCCTATATCCGGTTTTCTGCCTGGCTTGGGTTCTTCTTGAGGAATCACATTAAAGAATTCAATAGACAGGCTTGAAAATTCAGAAAAAGGAAAATTAAATTCCTAGAGATAGTCAAGAATATCTTATTCATAAAGGGCCCTTTGCACAGGAGCTTGGAAATGTGTAATATAACCTTCAAAGTAAAAACGGTTTGTTGCATTAGTTCTGCTTAGCTGACCGTGAATGCTAATTGCAGGAAGAATGAACTGCGCCCGGTACCTGGGGGCAGGAACACACAAAAGTGGCTGCGAAAGACAAACAATGGAAAAGGTAAAAACGGACATCCACTTCCGTATTCAACTCAACATGATCTGCAGAAAACCCTAAATTACAATGAAGCCAGTATGTGCCTCCTGCCCCTCAGAGACGCGAAGGAAAAAGAGAGGTAGCCGCAAAGATACTGGGTTTGGGAGGAAAATCATACACGCTCTTGCTCTCGTTTGTCTTATTCAATCACCCTTCTTGCAGTGATCACACACACACATAAGACATATACTACGTTAAAGCACATTTAAGTACCTCTAAATTAGCTGATTTATATCATCATTTTGGAGTCATTAGAATTTTCCCAAAGCTGCTAAATGAATTTTCTGACCATTTTTGGCCATTTAAAGTGTTAATTGGTATCCCAATTGTGGCAGTTCCTTCACAGAGTCAGGAACTTTAGTCTGTGGGTCAAGTGTCCCATTTTGCAAGATATTTCCACATGAGAGGCACCTGGCTGGTGGAAAGAAGACTTTGGAGTAAGGATAGGCTTGAATGTGAATTTCAGCTCTGTAATCTATCTGTGTGACCTTAAGCAAGTCACAGAAATCTCTCTGGGCCTCAGTTTTCTCATTCTTAAAATGGGAGCAATAGTGTCCAGATCACAGGATTCTGAAGAGAGAGTGAAAAAATATTTGTGAAGTGTGTGGTACATAAGAAATCCCGAATGCTACCTTCTGAATATTTCCCACAGACATGGAAGCTGCTAAAAATTCTTGCAGCACACTCAGCATCCTTGCCCCATCTTAGAAAGAAGAGACTCTGTCCCACCCCCAACCAGAACCGATCAGCTGAGTAAGAATACCCCGCAGGGGCTCAACCAATCAGATCCTCTCTCCCTGGAATGTGAAATTGGGCCTGAGGTTGTTAGGGATGGGAGCTATGTGGTGGCCATTAGTGTTTTATGTCATAACAGAGGATGAGCTGGTTGGATGGCATTACTGACTCAATGGACATGAGTTTGAGTAAACTCCGGGAGTTGGTGATGGACAGGGAGGCCTGGCGTGCTGCAGTCCATGGGGTCGCAAAGAGTCGGACACGACTGAGCAACTGAACTGAGAAGGAAGGAAAACCAATGTGTGCTCATCTGTACCATTAATAATCCCCACGGGGCTGATTATTAAAATCATAGGGCATTTTTTGAGCCAAGATTGTTAACACAACCATTATTAAAAATTAAATTATGTTAACTTACAAGTATATAAATTGTATTAATAACAAAGGTAGTGAATACGCAACGCTCATCACTTCCTCATGATTCCTATTATTTTACACTACTGTGATGATTTTTCATCTTATTTTAAGTATGGTCTTGAGATTGCTGACATCCCTGCATCTGCAGGATGGAAATGCTGCACAAAGGTATGCTCCCAGGCATCTCTGCCCACTCCACCTTCACGTTGTCAGCTTCAAACCAGAATATGCGTGTGTGCTTAATCGCCCAGTCGTGTCCAACTCTCTGTGACCCCAAGGACTGCAGCCCACCAGGCTCCCCTGTCCATGGGATTCTCCAGGCAAGAATACTGGAGTGGGTTGCCATTTACTCTCCCAGGGAATCTTCCCAACCCAGAGATCAAACCTGCATCTCCTGCATTACAGGCAGATTCTTTACCACTGAGCTACAGTGGAAGCCCCACAGTGGGAATATTTACACCACTAGCAAACCCTCCAACTCGAAGTGTCTCTCCCCAACTGGAAAGCTAGTTGTTAGACAGAACAGCCTTGGTCAGCAAGGAGATCAAACCAATGAATCCTAAAGGAAATCAGCCTTGAATATTCATTGGAAGGACTGATGCTGAAGCTGAAGCTCCAATACTTTGGCCACCAGATGCAAAGTGCCGACTCATTGGAAAAGACCCTGATGCTGGGAAAGACTGAAGGCAGGAGGAGAAGGTCTCACTGCTCCCTTGGCTGTCTCTTATACACATCTAGATGTGTATAAGAGACAGGGTGGGGGGTTGGGGAATGAGGCAGGGGCTACAGGGAACAGAGACAGGTGTGGAGAGAGGACGCAAGTTCTCCCAGTCTCAGGCTGTTCCTTTCCAGAGGTGGAGCTGTACTGATCTCAGATTCCAACAAAACACCCGCTCAGCCTCACAGTAAATTCCTTTGTTAGGCGGAAACTAGCTCATGTTGGCTTCTGCATTCCAGCCTCCACCAATGAACCAGACATAAAAATCAATGAGAACGCTGCACTCTCTCTTTGGGGGTCATTTTAATCTATTCTTAGCCAAGCATAGAAATAAAGCCCTAATCACTGGTCAGCCATTGTTCAGATTTTTTTTTCTTTTTCTAATCTCTGTGTAACATTCCATGTATCCTGGAGATATTCCTGCTATTTCTACCTCATCCCCAAGAACAATTGTGCGCGAGTCTGGTTGGCTGGACCCCACGGGCTCTCTGACTCCCCAGCGGCGCTTGGTGCTGCTCAGACTGACTTTTATGTAACTACTCCAAGCTGTGTGTTAATTACTGTGACACCACACCAATGATCCAATTAGCCTTTAAATGTTTGTTTAAGAAAAAGCTCTGTTCGTCACAAAGATTGGGTGGCTGGTAGGAAACTAGAACATTTGGCATGCTAAGTGTTCCGAGAGCTGGCTTTTCACATATCAGGCAGGCCCATTAGATTTTCCAGGAAGATAAAAATGCTTTTAATCTGGAAATTTCCTTCAAAGAAGCAGAAACTCCAGCTGTTTACTGCTTATCCCCTTTTCTGCCTCCCTGTATCCCCACTTCCTCCATACTTCTCTTGGCTAAATTTTCTTTCCTTTTAATAATGGTTTCGAGCGCAGCAAAATCTGTCTTCTCTTCAAATCTGCTGGTGTTCAAGGTATTGAAATGACAGATAGTCCCTAAACAGAAAAGAAAGAGTAGAGACAGAAATGAATCCAGAGTGGTTCTCCCCCTGTGTTTGGCAGGTGAGATATCCTGGCATCTGCACAGAAAGGTAAACTTCAATACAAACAGCCCATGAAGTACACGTGGTGATTTTAAATTTTATCACCAGCTCACACACGTCTCCCACCGTTAACTAATGCCTCTGGAATCCATGTAATGACTACAACATGCATCTTGGCAGCTGGCTGACAGATTCAAGCTCAACTTCCTCTCTCATCAAAATCCTAAACATATTCAAAGAACCATTTGCACATATGCCTGAATTAGGACTTGAAAAACAAGTTATTTAACCTGCCCTCTGATCCAGCTAATAATCTGAAAACAATTCGGTCAATATGGAAATTGTACATAAATATTCGACTTCATAGAGGATGGTCCATTTCCCAAGAGTCACGAGGAGATCTTGTTGCTGTTGTTGTTCAGTTACTCAGTTGTCCGACTCTTTGTGACCCCATGGACTGCAGCACGTCAGGCTTCCCTGTCCTTAGCTATCTTCTGGAGCTTGCTCAAACTGAAGTCCATTGAGTCGGTGATGCCATCCAACCATCTCATCCTCTGTCATCCCCTTCTCCTCCTGCCTTCAATCTTTCCCAGCATCGGGGTCTTTTCCAGTGAGTCGACTCTTCACATCAAGTGACTAAAGTACTGGAGCTTCAACTTCAGCATCAGTCCTTCCAATGAACATTCAGGATTAATTTCCTTTAGGATTCACTGGTTTGATCTCCTTGCAGTCCAAGGGATTCTCAAAAGTCTTTTCCAACACCATAGTTCAAAAGCATCAATTATTCAGCGCTCAGCCTTCTTTATAGTCCAACTCTCATATCTGTACATGACTACTGGAAAACCCATAGCTTTGACTATATGGACCAGAGTTAAAAACATCTATTTAAAAGCTCACTTTTTCCTTTCAAGGCTTATTATTACTCACAGTTGATTTCTACCCAGATAAAATTTAGCTTTTCTTTATGACAAGGTTCAGCAAACCAGCCAAAATCTAAACGCAGCTTGTCACCTATTTTTATCGGTGCTGCTAGCTCAGAATGGCTTTCAGTTTTACATTTTTAAAAGTTTTTTTAAATCAAAAGAAGAGTTTTTCACGATGTTTGAAAATTTTTTGAAATGCAAACTTCACAGTCCAAATATGACGTTTTATGGAAACACTCCCCCAGGCCCACTCAGTTATGTGACCTGTGGCTGTCTCGTCCTTCAATGCAGAACTGAGTAGTTGCAACAGAAACTGTTCAGCAAAACCTCGAATATTTACTATCTGCCCTTTACATAAAAAGTTTGCCACCCCCTACTATGGTGCTGGAGAAGACTCTTGAGAGTCCATTGGACTGCAAGGAGGTCAAAAATCAGTCAATCCTAAAGGAAATCCACCTTGAATATTCACTGGTAGACCTTCTGCTGGAGCTGAAGCTCCAATACTTTGGCCACCTGATGTGAAGAGCTGACTTGTTGGAAAAGACCCTGAGGCTGGGAAAGACTGAAGGCAGGAGGAGAAGGGGATGAGAGAGGATGAGATGGTTGGATGGCATCACCAACTCAATGGACATGAGTTTGAGCAAGCTCTGGGAAATAGTGCAGGATGGGGAAGTCTGGCATGCTGCAGTCCATGGGGTCACAGAGTCAGACATGACTGACCAAATGAATACACACACTTTAAGAAAGAGACATTGGCTGAGCACACCAAATTTGTAAAGTACACTGTTTTCCAGCATTTCTTTCATTTCTTAGTTGAGAAATGTTTCTGAACAGAGAGTGGCAAAGTGGTCTTTTGTGTAGGAAATTTTGTCACCAATTACTCTACTAAATAACGCATGCCAGGGGTCTTGCACAGTGCTGGTATACAGCAGGTACTAAATAAATGCTCTCACTGCTCCCTTGGTGCCTGCCTTCCTTTACATGGGACCACCTGCGCTTATTGTTTGTTGGTTTCTTTTTATTTTTGTTTCTGTCCTGAGCCAGCACTTCTGGCCCTGAAGCCTGTCCCTCCCCAGGGTCTAATTGCTCTCGAATTGCCCAGGACCTTGCCTTGAGCCTGGCAAATCTCTCTTAAAAAGCTAGTTTCTCTGAAAACAATTCAGCACAATAGCGTGGCCATCATGTGCTGATGGGGGATTGCAAGCATATCTATCACCAATGAAAAAGCTGTATTTATATCTTGGCAAAATCCATTCATCCTTTGAAGTGCCCAGAATCCTCCAGCAAGCATCACAAATCCACCTAATGTGCCCAGTTCTCAACTTTGTATCTGAGTCTCTGGTTTAGCTGACGGATGTTTAAATTCCCGGAAGGTCCACACAGCCAGACAAATCCCAAGTGGGCTGTCCAAAAGCCCATGGGTGTTAAGTCAGCTCTATCAGCTGAGGGCAGTGGAACCCAGACTCACAAGTTGCCCCTGGAGATCTTTTCTCTGGCTTTGGAAGATAATCATAGTGACCATGATGCAGAAATGTGGACAGTTCACAGCCTCGCCTCCCAAGCATCTCGTGGAAGGGGGCCCATCGGACCTCTTCTTTCCAGACACCCAGCCATTGTCACCCAACCTGGCCACCGTCCCCACACCACACACGAGGTCTTCCCTCCACACCTCGGATCCTGCTGGTTCACTCACTGGGAATACACTTGTCTCCCTCCCTTCTCTTCTCTTTGGTTGTTTCACAGTAGCATCTCTCCTTGGCAGCTATTATTATTACAGATTGATGGTCACCTCCTATGAGCAGCCTCCCTTGATTCCCAGAAATCTTAGTGGAGCTACTTCTTCAGAACATTGGATGTAAACCTCTATTACAGCAAATACTGGCCCATCTTGTGATTATTTATATACCTGCCTCTTCTTTCCAGAGAAGGCAATGGCACCCAACTCCAGTAATCTTGCCTGGAAAATCCCAAGGACGGAAGAGCCTGGTAGGCTGCAGTCCATAGAGTCGCTAAGAGTCGGGCATGACTGAGCAACTTCACTTTCACTTTTCACTTTCAAGCACTGGAGAAGGAAATGGCAACCCACTCCAGTGTTCTTGCCTGGAGAATCCCAGGGATGGGGGAGCCTGGTGGGCTGCCATCTATGGGGTCACAGAGTCGGACACGACTGAAGTGACTTAGCAGCAGCAGCAGCCCCTTCTCTCAATACCTTACCCCTGGAGCCTACTCTGAGCCTGGAACATGGAGGACATTCAACAATTATGTGCTCAATGTATTCAAGTCCACAGCCTGGGACTTCCCTGGTGGTCCAGTGGCTAAGATTCTGTGTTGCCAATGCAGGGGCCCCAGGTTCGATCCCTGGTCAGGGAACTAGGCCCCACATGCTGCAACTAAGATACAGCTTAGCCAAACAAATAAACAAATATTATAAATAAATGAACTCCACAGCCTCCCTGGACTGCATTTACCTATGACTCCTTTATAAGCACTTGCTAATCTCTTAAATAGCAGATGCTCATGTATGCTGCCCGTTGGACTGGACCACAGGTTCCTCCAAGAAAGGACTATGTCTTATTGAATTGTATTCACTGCCCTGTCTACCACAGAGTATGTGCCCCATAAATAAGCAACTCCATGCCAATTATAGTCTTTAAACCAAGACTTTAAGTTTAAAAAAATTTTTAAGTTATTGAGGCAAATAAACTGAATTTATTTTTTAATTTTTACCAATTATCTGTCAATTTGCCTAGGATGGAAGCTGTTCCCAGGAATCAAAAATGTATGAAGCACTCACCCTGGTCCCTCAACAAGTCAGGGACGGAACATAACCAAAACCAGAAACAGAACGATTTTCCAAGATTACTTTTCACCCATTCAGTTCCGTTGCCTTTTGAGAAAGCATTGGCCTTGGATGGTCTGTTTAATTAATGCCCTTTGTGTTAACTCCATTTGTTTCTGCTCAAACCACTCACCCCTGAGGGATGGAAAAATGTTCACTCTCAATTTTCTCCTTTGGAAACAAAAGGACATTTCTTTGGAACTGTGTCTCCTTTGGAAAATTGAACCATGCTGAAACTCCAGTACTTTGGCCACTTCATGCGAAGAGTTGACTCATTGGAAAAGACCCTGATGCTGGGAGGGATTGGGGGCAGGAGGAGAAGGGGACGACCGAGGATGAGATGGCTGGATGGCATCACGGACTCGATGGACGTGAGTCTGAGTGAACTCCGGGAGATGGTGATGGACAGGGAGGCCTGGTGTGCTGCGATTCATGGGGTCGCAAAGAGTCGGACACGACTGAGCAACTGAATTGAACTGAAGGGCAACTGGGATGGAGCATACCAACCGATAAAATGAGGAAGGGGTCCAGAATATTATATTTTGTCACATCCCTTCCAGGTCTTCAGAATCCGGGGAGGAAAAGCATCGAATTTAGCTTTTGTGTGGTCAAGTAGCATGCAGGGAGGAGGGCATGGTACCCACAGCATGCTGGACACCCACCTCATGTTGTGAGTAAGCCCTGGGCAGAGACTGGGTGGAGGGCGGGTGGGCCTCGGGGACTGTGCCAAGGCTCTCATGGGTTGGAGAGGGAACGGGGTGGGTGAGCAGGCAGCATGCCTAGAGATGTGCTGGGGAACTGGTCCTCTGGGAACAAACACACAGACAAAAAGGCCCTAATGGGTAGCACTTACAATAAATACCTGCACTGTGCTGATCTCAAGCTGTCCATGTGAGAGCACTGGACTTGGAGCTGGGGGAATGCCTGGTGCTGGGTCTCACAAGCCAGCGTGAGCCAGCACACACTGAGTGTCACTGTGGCCGGAGGGGACTCTTAGCACGACAGAGGGCCCTTGGGAAAAGCACCAAACCTGAACCTGGAGCAGGGACCTGGCAAGTGAAAGTCACTCAGTCGTGTCCGACTCTTTGCAATCCCATGAACTGTACAGTCCATGGAATTTTCCAGGCCAGGATACTGGAGTGGGTAGACTTTCCCTTCTCCAGGGATGGAACAGACCTCTTTTAAGGGAAACTGAGACCTGAATATCAAACGAGGTTACCAAAGAAGGAGGTGGGAAGGGCACTCCAGTCAAAGGCCTGGGTGCTGAGGTCATGGAGAGCAGGGCTTGCTTATGGCAACACGTCTGGGACTCAAGCCGGGGTGCGGGAGGAACAAGCAGGAAGAGACCCTGAGGCTGGGTCTCAGCCACATCACGAGGGGCCCTGTGGATTCTCTGGGAGGCTGGGACTTTAAGCAAGAGAGGGACATCATGCCTTACTTTGGAAGGGCCCCCTCTGGCGATGGATGGGGTGACTATAGCCTGGACAGTAGGGTTACTGAGCAGGTTCAGTGATTGTGGAACTCCAACTTAAGCCAGTGGTAAAAGGGGGCAGAGACGGACACTCTTGAGAGACAATGGGAGGTGGGAGAAAGAGACCGGCCAAACTTGGCAAATGATATCAGGGGCAGGGTGAGGAGCAGGGGAGAGGTGGGGACAAGGACTCACGAAGTTCCAACTCGAGCAACCAGGAGGGTGGCAATGCCACTCAGCACGAGAAGACGAGAGAAGAAGGAGCTGCAGGTGAAGGTGAGTTCTCGTCACCTGGGGACCTGTCAGGGTAGGGGTGCCACCTGGACAGCCACGTGGCCATGTGCAGAAGGCACCTGGGTTTGCAGGTGGTGAGCTCAAGAGATGGATGTGAGTTCAAGCCATAGTTTAGCTGTAATCTTACTATAATTCGAGTCATAAAGGAGAACCAAAGGGCCCAGGGGAGCTGTGGAAGTGAGAAGAAAAGAACTGATGATAACACCCAGCTTCCACAGGATGGAAGAGAAGCAAGCATTGCTGAGGGTGCTTTCGGGTACCAGTGACGGGATGGTCAACTCAAACAATAAAATCAGTTCATGAAACTGGAAAGCCCAGAGGGTATCTCTGGCCTGGGCCAAGGACGCAGCCAGGTCTGCAGGGACCCATTTTGCTTCCAGTTCTTTGCTCAGCTCCTGCCAGCATTGTCTTCATCCCCAGGCTGACTCCCAGAGCTACACTCTCCTCAAAAATAAGTGCCTCTCTGCCTGGTACAAGTCCTGAGCTTCCTTGCCTGCAGACTGGCTCAGATGGAGGCCCACTTATGAATCTGTCCCTGGCCAGGGGTATGGAATGTGCCGATTGACTTAACCCAGGGCATGGGCCCTACTCTGGGAACCTGGGGTGCTATCAGCTTTCCTGAACTGCAAGGACCAATGAAGTTAGAGTTGGGAGAGAGAGAAAGGGGCCACCAACAAGTGGCCCAGGTCAGTGGACCCTCAGAAAGGAGGCTAGGAGATGAACCACCCAAGAGCCAGGAAGAAAACCAGCAGATAACAATGGTTATCTGAAACCAGGAAGGAATGAGCTTCAAACAGAGGTGGTTACCAGCGTTAAGTGCCACGAAACAGTCAAATAAAACTGGAGATTAGAAAGTATCCTGGGCCTTATGACGAGGAAGGTAAGCACCTGCTTGCGTGCATGTGTGCTAAGTCGCTTCAGTTGTATCTGACTCTTGTGACCCTATGAACTGTAGCCTGCCAGGTTCCTCTGTCCACGGAATTCCCCAGGGAAGAATACTGGAGTGGGTTGCCCCTTCTCCAGGGGATCTTCCTGACCCATGGATCAAATCCGAGTCTCTTATGTCTCCTGCATTGGCAAGTGGGTTCTTTACTAATCAACAAATACTTATCAAGACCCCAGCCCCTGTCAGGCCAGGTACTAGATCCTGGGATAGAGTGGCAACCAGGTCGGGCTAGAGGCTGGAGTCTAGTGGGACAGCCGACAGCCAAGTGGGCATGTAAGTACCATGATAAGGGAGACTTGAGAACAAGCTTCAGGGAACTAACACAGACTTGAGGGCTCGGGGGAAGCTCTCAGAGGAAGCGGCAGGGAGCCTGACCCTGGAAGGAGGCCCAGGAGCCGGGCGGGCAGGTGGCGGCTGGAAAGGGAGCCGAGTTCCAGAGGAAGACACGTGCAGAGCTCAGGGCTGAGAGGGGCTGCGGGAAGCTGGGTGTGGCCGGAGCACAGAGGACAGCTCAACCGTGCCCTCATCCTGGACAAAACAGGTCAGCCTTTGGCACACCTCCGGAGGCCTCACCCACCCAGGCCATGAATCACTGCTCTTCAAGTGGGGTCACAACTCAACCCAGGGTGTCCCCATCTTGTCTCAAAGATCCCAAAGGAGGCCTGAACTAACATCTTCCTGAAGGAAGGATATGAAACACATTTGACTATAAACTCCCAGAGGACAGGGATTGTCATCTGTTTTCATTCACTGCCATCTCCCAGGCTTGAGACATGGTAGGCTTTCAACAAATAATTGTGGAATAAATAAAGGAAGCAAGCAAGGAGGAAGGAAACCACTGACTTCCCTGCCCGAGTCCCCTTTCTGGCCATCTCATCAAAAAACAACAACAAACAGAGACTCCGCTGGCAGTCCATTGGTTAGGACTCTGCAGTCCCGACGCAGGGGGTACGGGCTCCATCCCTTGTCGGGGAACTTAGATCCCCCCTGCCGCACGGAGCAACCTAAAAACAAAAACAATAAATAACACAGACGCGTAAACACACCTCGCACTTACATTATTCCTAAAAGGTCACCAGCTGCCCTTAAAATGGCCTGCTTGCGAATCAATGTCAATCTTTGTGGGAATTCATTTTGTTATGAGTATGGGCATTGCTTGCCTGCCTTCATTTGTAATTCAGCCTCAGAGGAGGCAGGCAACAGGACTGGGAGAGGATGAAGTTCTCATCTCTAAGTGCCATTCAGTGTCTACTATTTCCAAGTGCTTTTTTCTACCTAATAGGTAGACTGTATCTTGAAATGGAGCTGGTCAGGATCTTTTCACCTCCCATTTCAATGAGGCTGTAGTTTAATTGGAGGTAGAATAACATTTACATATATAATCATTACATCTCAACAAGAGGCAACTAAAAGCTCCTTATGAATGCATATCCTGCCACCTTGTTTCATGAAACATCCTTAACACTGGCTAATTTTCTGCTTGGGCGATATTGATAGATTATATCAATGAAAAACTTTGTTAGAGTATGTGTCTGAGGATTAAAAGAGACCCTGTTATAAAATGTCAGTTTTCTCATATTTAGAACAAAACTGATCATGATCTTATGTATAGTAATAATTTATGTACACACAAATATTTACCGCATTTCATGCTCTTTCAATCAGTACTCTCTCCTTTGAGCCCTGGAACAGCTCCTTGAGGTACATAAAGGGAGACATCACCCCTCGTTTATCAGTGAGGAAAAGAGAGGCACTGCGAGGTGAGGTGACTTATCCAAGATTAATGGGGTGACAAAAACCAGTTCTTAATCCCATGCTCTTTCTATCCTTTCATGTGATAAACCGATACATACTATGTTTTCTAGAATTATTGTTTGTCAAAGTTTACACCACTTAGGTGCAGAGTGACACTGTTAGCAA
The DNA here is from genome assembly GCA_006410635.1 of Cephalophus harveyi. Lineage (NCBI taxonomy): Eukaryota > Metazoa > Chordata > Mammalia > Artiodactyla > Bovidae > Cephalophus > Cephalophus harveyi. The sequence goes on along the minus strand of SJYT01027815.1, from coordinate 227,986 downwards.
AGAAACCACAAGAGATGTGCATAAGCTATTCACTGTAAGACTGCAAGAGTTAGAGAATGCTAGAGGGTCCATGACTCAGAGAAGGGGCTCTTAACTAAGGCTGCCTGGGTTCAGACTCAGGCTCTGTCACTAACACCTGCACGAACCATGGGCCAGTTCCTTCATGGCCCTCCCCCTGGTGGACATGAGGGGTTGTCTGTTTCCCCAGCCTTCTATTTTGAGGTCCTCATGAATACAAGAGGAGAAGGCAATGGCACCCCACTCCAGTACTCTTGCCTGGAAAACCCCATGGATGGAGGAGCCTGGTGGGCTGCCGTCTATGGGGTCGCACAGAGTCGGACACGACTGAAGCGACTTAGCAGCAGCATGAATACAAGAACACTGCCTCTAACTGCCAGCTCCCAGGGTAGCAAAAGTGATCTCGCTCACTGTGGTGTCAACGACCCTATCAGCGACCCTATGGGCTGTAACTCACCAGGCTCCTCTGTCCGTGGGATTTTCCCCGGCAAGAATGCTGGAGTGAGTGGCCATATCCTTCTACAGGGGTATCTTTTCCCACCCAAGGATTGAACTCGCGTCTCCTGTGTTGCAGGCAGATTCTTGGCCACTGGGCCACTGGGGAATCCCAGCAAAAGCAATCTAAGCTAAGCCAATCAATTCATTCCATCCCCCAGGCCATGTCATGGAGTCAGTCAAGGCCACGTGACCCACATTAGTCCAATCAGAGGGAACCCCAGGACACTCGCAGGGAATGCTGGGACAAAACCCTCCCACCGTGTGTGAACCAGGAAGCACAGAGTCCTAGGAGCTGCCCGCCGCCATCTTGGGTCCACAAAGGGATTCAACCTTAGGAAGAAGGGGATGCTCTGAAAGGCAGAATGACACATGGAGAGACCCTGGTTCCCCACCCCACACCCTCCCATATCGCTGTTGAAACTCTGACTCAAACCTGCCCTTAACTCTGACTCTCAATTACTTGAAATAATAGATTGTTTCTGCCAATTTGACTCGGGTTTCCCAGTAAACCAAAAACACCCCAACCAATCTGCCCAAACTTCTCAGCTGTAGGACAACAATAATAGTCACCCTCCTAAGTCTTCTGTGAGGCTCAAAGGAGATATCACACATGATTCCTGGCTCTGTCCTATTCCTGACCAGCCCTCTACCCCACCTACTGGGCGGGATCATCTCATCCTCTTTGTCTCACTGTAAAGTCTGGTTCTTTGTGCTAACATAAAAAAGAGCCAAGTCTTTCAAAAATAAATATCACATTTAGCCTAAGGGCTCTAGAGGAACCACACTTAAATGCAGGGGCTCAGTGAGGCTGTGCTACTTTGAAATCGTGTTCTATTAGAAACTGCTGTAGCGGGAGGGCAGGGCTATTTTGTCATCATCATACTGCTCGTCACTTCCAGGCATTTGGCGATTTTACTACCTTTTCCCCAGTGTCCCCTGGGTGGATGTCCTTAACCTATTATGTAATGATATTTCAGGGTCTGGGAGATAAATTGCTCTCTGCGTAAAATATGGCAGTGAATCTATACCCCCCAAGCTCTGATAATTAGTTTTTAATGTAACTACAGTTCTTTCGAGGAGATGTTTTCACGCTCTAAAATCTTTTTAAAAGCGTCCCTTAGGCTGAAATTAAGTTGGAAGGGGTGTCATGGAGGCCTGTAGTGAGGGGCGAGCCGGCTCAGGTTACCAGGCAGCCTGCCATGATTCATGGGCCTCGGGCAGAGGGAGGCTGGCCCTCCGCTCACCTTCGTTGCCAGGCCTTCTCCAGCCTGTAGCCACCAAAGCAAAGGGCGAGAATGCACTTCATCACCCAAGGTTACACCCGGAGTAATGGTTACAGATGGGTTTTCAAGAAGGGGGAGGATGAGGAAGGCGCAGGCTGGGGGCAAGTAGGGCAGGAGGGGATGGGAATGAACTGGGAGTGGGGGGTGGGGGTGGGGTGGGCACCTCCCAAGGCCTCCCTTTTCATGATATCAAAGAGTTTTCTTTATCCATACAATCGTGGATTTCTTTTCTATTAGGTCAAAAATATCTAGTTCAGTTAAGGCATTTAAGATTAAAGCAAAATAGCTGTCTGGGGAGGCCTTACAAATAGCTGTGAAAAGAAGAGAGGTGAAAAGCAAAGGAGAAAAGGAAAGATATAAGCATCTGAATGCAGAGTTCCAAAGAATAGCAAGAAGAGATAAGAAAGCCTTCTTCAGCGATCAATGCAAAGAAATAGAGGAAAACAACAGAATGGGAAAGACTAGAGATCTCTTCAAGAAAATTAGAGATTCCAAGGTAACATTTCATGCAAAGATGGGCTCAATAAAGGACAGAAATGGACCAAACAGAAGCAGAAGATAGTAAGAAGAGGTGGCAAGAATACACGGAAGAACTGTACAAAAAAGATTTTCACAACCCACATAATCATGATGATGTGGTCACTAATCTAGAGCCAGACATCTTGGAATGTGAAGTCAAGTGGGCCTTAGAAAGCATAACTACGAACAAAGCTAGTGGAGGTGATGGAATTCAAGTTGAGCTGTTTCAAATCCTGAAAGATGATGCTGTGAAAGTGCTGCACTCAATATGCCAGCAAATTTGGAAAACTCAGCAGTGGCCACAGGACTGGAAAAGGTCAGTTTTCATTCCAATTCCAAAGAAAGGCAATGCAAAAGAATGCTCCAATTACCGCACAATTGCACTCATCTCACATGCTAGTAAAGTAATGCTCAAAATCCTCCAAGCCAGGCTTCAGCAATACGTGAACCGTGAACTCCCTGATGTTCAAGCTGGCTTTAGAAAAGGCAGAGGAACCAGAGATCAAATTGCCAACATCCGCTGGATCATGGAAAAAGCAAGAGAGTTCCAGAAAAACATCTACTTCTGCTTTATCGACTATGCCAAAGCCTTTGACTGTGTGGATCACAATAAACTGTGGAAAATTCTGAAAGAGATGGGAATACCAGACCACCTAACCTGCCTCTTGAGAAATCTGTATGCAGGTCAGGAAGCAACAGTTAGGACTGGACATGGAACAACAGACTGGTTCCAAATAGGAAAAGGAGTGCGTCAAGGCTGTATATTGTCACC
>SJYT01027815.1:205035-221301 GCA_006410635.1 Cephalophus harveyi | reverse complement strand
CCCCCCCCCCACAAAAAAAAAAATCCCAAAGAGAAGGGAGGGAAACGTAACCAAAAAAAGAAGAAAAAAGCAGCAACAACAAAAGAGGTAAAGAGCCAAGGAGAAAAACGTGCTAAAAATATGTCCTAAGCTTCTAAGAAAGACTTGCTGATGGTCACTAAACATAAAATGAGTGATGTTTATAAAGTTGTGAAGCAGCGACCCTTTTGTTGACCCCTAGTGGTGGATAGAACTGTGGAATTCATCCAGTCTCTCTGCCAATAAGGCCCAGTCTCATATTCCCCCACCATGGAAAGAATTCCCCTCAAAAGAAAAAAAGATACCACACGTGTTTTTAACTCTATTTGGAACCTACGGGAGGAAAGGAGACAGACAAAGGGACTCTTTTCCAACTTAAAGAAAAACAGAGATTTTCAAAAAAGAAACAGTAAATTATTCATGGTAAACAAGAAACTGAGACCCAACATAACTGAGATTTTAGAAGAGCTCAGGATCATTCAAATGGGTTCAAGTGTTTAAGCCCAAATAGAAACATCCTGAGATAAAAGAAGAATCTGTGGATTTAATCTAAGGACAGCTACCAGCATTCCCTGAAAACCAGGTTAAAATGGGAAACCTAGAAAGCAACAAATACCACTGTCATTTTTGAATAAGGTTGTATCCTAGAAACTTGGAGTTGGTGAACCTGAATTTACACCTTCACAAAATTCTTACATGAATTAATAAACAGATGGTGTGTCCAAATTGAGAAAAGAAAGGAAGGAAGGAAGCATTGATTACCAGCAATCAACATGAACTTACTCAAGAATTCACTCCAGACACAGGGTAGCTAGACACGTAGATTAGGAAGAAACACAGACATGGTCCTATGATATTTCTAATCTTCCTTTGTAGCCTTATGATGAGAACACACATCGTGTGCTCACGCCCAAGGCCAGAATCTTGGGCCCTCTGTCATTCCCGGCCTCGAAAGGCCCTGGTGGTAAATGTGGGAAGGCTTGACCACCTGGGCCCGTCCTCATCACAGTGGTGTCATCTTTTAAAATTTGACATGTCTGTCTGTCTGTCTGTTTACCTATGTATTTGAGGCAACTTTAAACGGTATGCCGAACTGGGATGACCCAAAGGGGTGGGATGGGTAGGGAGGTGGGAGGGGGGTTCAGGATGGGGAACACATGTACACCCATGGCTGATTCATGTCAATCTATGGCAAAACCACTACACTATTGTAAAGTAATTAGCCTCCGACTGAAATAAATAAATTTTTAAAACTAAAATAAATAAATAAATGGGCTTCCCTGGTGGCTCAGAGGTTAAAGCATCTGCCTCCAATGCGGGAGACCCGGGTTCGATCCTTGGGTTGGGAAGATCCCCTGGAGAAAAGGAAATGGCAATCCACTCCAGTATTCTTGCCTGGAGAATCCCATGGACAGAGAAGCCTTGTAGGTTACAGTCCACGGGGTCGCAAAGAGTCAGACACGACTGAGCGACTTCACCTTCACCAAAATAAATAAATAAATAAAGGTATGCCAAGCAGGTTATTAAAAATAGAATCAGAAAATCAAGACTGTGAAAAGGAAGAAGAGACAGACATTCTAACCAGAAATGTTTCCAAGAGTGAGCGTAACATTTGACTCTGTTTCTCAGCAGCCAAGGCAAGAAGGGAAGCATGATTAGTTTCACTTCTGCTCCTAGAAAGATGATGCATTTTTATCTTGGTACCAAACCAAGAGAGAAATCTATCAGTTGGGACCTCACACAGGATACATTGACCAAGCCTATCACAGCAACATCTTCAGTGACGGCACATGCATGCTAAGTTGCTTCAGTCGTGTCCATCTCTTTGTGACCTGGTGGACTGGAGCCCACCAGGCTCCTCTGTCCATGGGATTCTCCAGGCAAGAATACTGGAGTTGGTTGCCATGCCCTCCTCCCAGGGATATTCCCAACCTCGGGATCATTTTCATCTCCTGCATTGACAGGTGGGTTCCTTCACGCTAGGGCCACATGGGAAGCCCTCAGTGAGGGTACCAGCAAGAAATGCTCAGTACACTCCATTTAGGATAATTTGCAGTTTCATGAAGGGGCTCCTTACAAGGGGAAAAGCAGGGTACAGGAAGCCACAGGGCCAGTGCTATATCCTGGAGGCTGCTGGCGCTGGGGCTATTATACCCTGGGCTGGCAGAGACAACAGAGGGATGCAATTCAGCCCAGAATGGGGCTCTGTCTCCTCCCACTCTCCAGTCCCCTGCCAAGGCCCCCTCTGAGCCCAGGAAGAAGTCAGAAGGAGCCCCCTGGATGCAGTCCTCGCAGAGCAGCCTCCTGGGATACAGAGGAGTGGAGAGAAAGACGAGGAGTGAATCTGGAAGGGTAAAGAGCAGAGAACTGTTGTAAGTAGCTTTGTGGTTTCACAGAAAGTATAAACAGGATTTGATAATACTGCTTTTCATATAAAAAAGAGAGATAAATGGATTTTCAACATAATTCAGAAAGGACAGTCTACAAAGTAGATGCTAATGTCACTTTCTGATGATGTGAAAGTGAAAGTTGCTCAGTCATGTCCGACTCTTTGCGACCCCATGGACTATACAGTCCATGGAGTTTTCCAGGCCAGAATACTGGAGTAGGTAGTCTTTCCCTTCTCCAGGAGATCTTCCCAACCCAGGGATTGAACTCAGGTCTCCCGCATTGCAGGCAGATTCTTTACCAGCTAAGCCATAAGGGAAGCCCAAAAGTACTGGAGTGGGTAGTCTATCCCTTCTCCAGAGGATCTTCCCAACCCAGAAATCAAACTGGGGTCTCTTGCATTGCAGGTGGATTCTTTACCAACTGAGCTATCAGGGAAGCCATTCTGATGATGCAATATGATACAGAAAGAATTTAGAACTCCCCAAGGATTAAATGGACCATGTGTCCTTTACATGGTATTCAAAAATGGACACTTCCCTTTTTGTAGGGGGAAGGCGATCAAAGAGCACCTAATGTGCTTTTTGGTGGCTGAAGAAAGATCTGCTGAGCTTTAAATCCCAAAGGAAAGAGAGGCAGGGTGGGGAAGATAATCTGTTCTGACTCAGGTTTTGCCCAGGGGGAAGACCAGGGATTGAAGAGCCATTCATTTGAGCAGACATGAAGGGAAACAGGAGTTGATCCTGGAGAAGACAGTTGAGAACATAGCAACTACCTTCAGTATTTGAAAGACTATCCTTCAGAAAAGAGATTGTCCAATTCTCTGTGTCAGTCCAGAGGACAGAGCAAGGACCAATGGGAGAAGTAGATAAATTGCAGCTCCGTAAAGGAGATGGTTAGACAGCATCACCGACTCAAGGCACATGAACTTGAGCAAACTCTGGAGACGCTGAAGGACAGTCTGGTGTGCTGCAGTCCATGGGGTCGCAAAGAGTCAGACACAACTGAGCGACTGAACAACAAAGGAAGAACTTCCCAGGAACTCAGGCTACCAAAACAAGGAGTGAGCTCTTGCAGAACAGGAGTCGGCCTCATATTACTCCAGCAGAGGCTACAGGCAGATGACAAAGGCATGAAGACAGTGGCCTGTGTTGTGTTTACTTGCTTCCAAGTAACACTTTGCTATGTACTTGACAGGCATAGATTCATTTACTCTAAGGATGTAGTGACATCATCCCCAACTCCAAAAGAGGAAATAAGGGACACGGTTGGTAACTGACAGCCCAGATTTGGTCCTGCTCATCCAAGTCCAAGTGCCTGTGTTTAAGTAGGTGGTCCAGCCCCTTCTGCCCGAGAAGGGATTCTTACTTTCAGTGGAGAATATAATTATATTCTGAATATAATATATAATAAACTGAATATAATTATGCTAAAATCCAGGGATCCTCTTGAAAGAATTATGAAAGGTGATATCCGTGTGGCCTGGGATGGCAGGAAAAAACTGCAGTCTTGTGGGAGGGGCTGATGTGAATGCAGGTGAGAGGGGAGGATGCTCCATGTAAGGGAATAGGGGAGAGAAAAGAAGTGCAACCAGAACAAGGACTTGAGAGGAATCTGCAGTGGCTGTAAGACCAGTAGAGTTGGAGCCATAAATTCAGAGCAGTTGGCTGGGCCGCAACATGGAAAGCACTGGATGCCAGGTTGGGACTTCAATCTTACTGGTAGTTGAAAGGAAATCACTGAAAGTGTTAGGGCAGGAGAGTGGCACAATGAAAGCACCATTTTAGAAAGATTAGCCTGGGAATAGGGCTTAGGTGGTGCTAGTGGTAAAGAATCCACCTGCTAATGCAGGAGACTCAAGAGACAAGGGTTTGACCTCTAGGTCAGGAAGATCCCCTGGAGTAGTAAATGGCAACCCACTCCAGTATTCTTCCCTGGAAAATTTCATGGACAGAGGATGGTGGGCCCCAGGCCATGGGGTCGCAAACAGTTGGACGTGACCGAGCAGCTGAGCACACACACAGCCTGACAGTGAGGTAGAGGACAGATTACAACAAAGAGACACCGGAAGTGGGAGGCCACAAGGTGGGAGGCCTAGGCAAGATACAGGAAGATCAGCATAAGTAACTCAGTGTCATTTCAAGGTGGGAATTTGTCTTCTGGACTAAGAACAGGACTACAGATTAGTGCTGGTCTCCATGATCAATGCAGTTAGCTAAATGTGATGTGCTGGGACTTCCCTGGTGGTCCAGTGGTTAAGAATCTGCCTTGCAATGCAGTGGACACAGGTTCGATCCCTGGTTGGGGAACCAAGATCCCACATGCCACGGAGAAACTAAGCTCACGTGCTACAACTAGAGAGTCCATGCACCACGATGAAAAGATCCGTCCTGCCACTACTAAGACCCAACGTGGCCAAAATAGATAAATAAATAAATGTGACACGTTTAGAAGTGCGCACCTTCTTGCAACAGCTAGTTAATTAAATACCCATATTAATAATACACCTGATCATTTTCTGTGGCAGAGCTCTTGATCATCCTGGAAATCCCCCGTGAATCACACACCTCCAGGGGGCCATGCATTTATGAAGTCACCTCCCCTTTTCTCTGGGCTGAGCTGCCACTGCTGTAACCTATTCAGTTCAGTCCCTCAGTTGTGTCCAACTCTTTGTGACCCCGTGGACTGCAGCAGACCAGGCCTTCCTGTCCATCAAACTCATGTCCATTGAATTGGTGATGCCATCCAGCCATCTCAGCCTCTGTCATCCACTTCTCCTCCTGCCTTCAATCTTTCCCAGCATCAGGGTCTTTTCCAATGAGCCAGTTCTTCACATCAGGTGGCCAAAGTATTGGAGCTTCAGCTTCATCATTAGTCCTTCCAATGAATATTCAAGACTGATATCCTTTAGGATTGACTGGCTTGATCTTTGCAGTCCAAGGGACTCTCGAGAGTCTTCTCTAAACACTGCAGTTCAAAAGTATCAGTTCTTCAGTGCTCAGTTTTCCTTATGGTCCAACTCTTATATCCACACATGACTACTGGAAAAACCATAGTTTCAACTAGACAGACCTTTGTCAGCAAAGTAATATCTCTGCTTTTTAATATGTTATCTGGGTTGGTCATAGTTTTTCTTCCAAGGAGTAACTGTCCTTTAATTTCATGGCTGCAGTCAAAATCTGCACTGATTTTGGAGCCCAAGAAAATAAAGTCTGTCACTGTTTCCATTGTTTCCCCACCTATTTGCCATGAAGTGATGGGATCGGACCCCATGGTCTTCATTTTTTGAATGTTGAGTTTTAAGCCAGCTTGTTCACTCTCTTCTTTCACTTTCATCAAGAGCCTCTTTAGTTCCTCTTCACTTTCTCTCATAAGCATGGTGCCATCTGCATATCTGAGGTTGTTGATATTTCTCCCAACAATCTTGATTCCAGGTGTAACCTATAAGATGCAGCAGAATTGACTTTGCACCAGTTCCAAGCCTCAGCCTATAGAAAGTTTGGAGGCTTCTGCTTTTTATCTCTTAGGAGCCATGTAAGAAGTCCAGGATACACCATGTGGTGAGACCGCAAGGAGGGCATTACAGGAAGAGAAAGGCCCTCCAGGAGGGGCCACCTGGAGGAGGAATGAGCCCAGCCAGCACTGAGCCCCAGACACGTGACCCCAGTGCCCCTGTTGGAGCCCCCAGCCTGGGAGCCTTTCTAGCTGAGCCACCAGACATAGGAGTAGAGAAGACACATATCTGCCCCAGGAGATATCAAGCGGAAGACAGGCAGACTGATCCCCCTGCATCCTGTCCCAATTCACAACCCACAGCCTCATGAGAAAGAGTTAAGGGCCTGTTGTTTGAAGCAACTTAACTCTGGGGATAGTTTTTGACACAATAGATAACTGAAAGTGAGATCTCCTAGACTCACTAAAAACACTTGTCCGTGTGACTTACCTCCCCCGACCCAAGAGGAGGGGTCCAGCAGCCTTGTTGGTGTTATGCCCAAGTCACGAAATCTCCCAATGACCACCAGGGAGCCGGCATCCGATGCAAAAGCAAGAAAGTTTTTATTACCAAGCTCGAGCTGGGGCTCTCACCGTTACCGATGCAGCGGCTAAGGAGAGGAGCCACGAACTCTGGGTTTCATTGCTTATATAGGGTATTCTCACGAAAAATGTTACCTTCTGTGGAAGGGTTAGGTGTTGGGTTCTGATTGGTTCCCATTTCCCGGGCTTAATTCGAATTTCCTGGGCAGGTCATAAGTCCTGAACGTAAAGTCGGGAGATCCTGATCTGGGATCTGATTGGCTCACAGGTGGTGGGGTGAGGTCAGGAGATTTCCAAAGACTCTTTCCTCAGAACTCTAAAATGGAGTCTTTTTTTAACAAAATGGGGTGGCTTAGGTTCTTCAGCTGGGAACACGTAACTCCATTCCAACCAGGCACAACTGGCTTCAGGACAGAGTCTAGAATCGAAGCCGGAATGTGATAGCCTTGGTCCCTGAGACGGGCAACAGTGGAGACCTGGTGCCTCTCAGGGTTATGGGAGAGCCATCCACAGCCACGGGGTGCGAGCCCAGGAAAGCAAGAATAGATGGCAGACACGACGCTTTCTGTTTCCTGCTTCTCCTTCCCTGTGAGCCCCATGGTAATTCACGCGACTCTGGCTCACACTTCCCTTGCGCACTTGGTAGCGAGGCCGATGGCACCAGCACCCCTTTCTCCCTGCCTATCCTGTGCACTGGTCACCCTGGAAGAAGGAGGTATTGTGTGACCGCTTCTAAGGCTGGAAGCACATATTCAGTTGGCTACTAAATGATCAGCACAGTGTTAAGGCAGGCCTGAGTCTCTCAACAAAACTCCTCCTCCCTACAATTTTTGTGTGTCTCAGTTCAGTTCAGTCGCTCAGTCGTGTCCGACTCTTTGCGACCCCATGAATCGCAGCATGCCAGGCCTCCCTGTCCATCACCAACTCCCGGAGTTCACTCAAACTCACGTCCATCAAGTCGGTGATGCCATCCAGCCACCTCATCCTCTGTCGTCCCCTTCTCCTCCTGCCCCCAATCCCTCCCAGCATCAGGGTCTTTTCCAATGAGTCAACTCTTCACATGAGGTGGCCAAAGTATTGGACTTTCAGCTTTAGCATCAGTCCCTCCAATGAACACCCAGGACTGGTCTCCTTTAGAATGGACTGGTTGGATCTCCTCGCAGTCCAAGGAACTCTCAAGAGTCTTCTCCAACACCACAGTTCAAAAGCATCAATTCTTCGGTGCTCAGCTTTCTTCACAGTCCAACTCTCACATCCATACATGATCACTGGAAAAACCATAGCCTTGACTAGATGGACCTTTGTTGGCAAAGTAATATCTCTGCTTTTGAATATGCTATCTAGGTTGGTCATAACTTTCCTTCCAAGGAGTAAGCATCTTTTAATTTCATGGCTGCAGTCCATCTGCAGTGATTCTGGAGCCCTCAAAAATAAAGTCTGACACTGTTCCCACTGTTTCCCCATCTATTTCCTATGAAGTGATGGGACCAGATGCCATGATCTTCGTTTTGTGAATGTTGAGCTTTAAGCCAACATTTTCACTCTCCTCTTTCACTTTCATCAAGAGGTTTTTAGTTCCTCTTCACTTTCTGCCATAAGGGTGGTGTCATCTGCATATCTGAGGTTATTGATATTTCTCCCGGCAATCTAAATTCCCAAAGCACTTTCACTTATCATTAATAGGATGATGAGAATTAATATTTACACAGCAGACACTCTAACAAATGTTTTATATCCATTGGGGCATATCAGTCTTCTAGCAGCCTTATGAGGTAGGGATGTGATTCTCCCAGTTTACAGATGAGGAAACTAAGGCTTGGGGGTGTTGGGGGGAACTCACTTGCCCAAAAAGCCACACACCCAGGAAATGGTAGAAGCAGCATATGCCCAGAGGGTGCCCACTCTAATGGCCTCTTCTTGAGCTAGTCCCATTTTACAGATGGACGTTCCACTGAAGGACCACAGGGAGGCCCCTGTCCTCTCTGGTGGTAGCCTGGGACCTTCTCTGCACTGTCCCGCAGCTTCATCCCAGCAGGACTTGCCCCATCTCTGGACTGCATTGGGGGAGGGGGAGGAAGATGGTCAGGTGTAGGTGGCCAGGGAGGAGCGGGAAGAAGGGGGGGCGTGAGCACGTCCCCATCCTGTTCCTCACCCCAGTTCACCCCAACACAGAACACCAGGGCCCAATGGGAGAAAAGCACCCAGCCTAAGGCAAGGAAAAGTAGGGTGAGTTTCAAGTCACCCAGATTACCTCTGGTCTGTCTGGACCCATTCTCGTTACTCAGAAAAGCTTTCACCCAATGCCTGCATCTCCAAAAATACAGCTTATGTGTACCTCTCATCATAAAAAAAAAAAAAAAAAACCATAAGAGTTACCAACAGATGCTAAAATTATTGGGTGAAAGTTTGGTGGGGAATAAGATACTCACAGGGCTTCCCTGGTGGTGTTTACAAGGCTTAGATTAGTTATTAATTACAAAGGGAAAAACTGTAACTTAACAGTGACAGACAGTACTAAGTAATCCAAGGCAATTTGTCATAGGACAAATCAGTGTCACACGCCTCCAGGCACGACGTCCTTAGAAGACAGCACCTGTGGTTTCCTGCCAAAAGCAATCTGAATCTAACCACGAGGAAACCTCAGACAAATCCAAAGTGAGGGATATTCTTCAAAATGAAACTAGCCTGCATGATTCAAAATCCCAAGGTTGTGCTTTATAGCACAGGGAACTCTGTTCAAGGTTATGTGACAGCCTGGATGGGAGGGAAGTTTCAGGGAAAATGTGAAAGTTGCTCAGTCGTGTCCAACTCTTTGCGACCCCATGGACTAGACACAGTCCGTGGAATTCTCCAGGCCAGAATACTGGAGTGGGTAGCCTTTCCCTTTTCCAGGGTATTTTCCCAACCCGGGGATCAAACCCAGGTCTCCTGCATTGCAGGTGGATTCTTTACCAGCTGAGCCACAAGGAAAGCCTGAGAATACTGGAGTGGGTAGCCTATCCCTTCTCCAGCAGATCTTCCCAACCAGGAATCGAATCAGGGTCTCCTGCATTGCAGGCAGATTCTTTACCAACTGAGCTACCAGGGAAGCCCTCAGGGAGAATGGATACATGTATATGTATGGCTGAGTCCCTTTACTGTTCACCTGAAATTATCACAACATTATTTGTCAACTGGCTAAACCCCAGTATAAAATAAAAAGTTTAAAAAAAAAAAATCCCAAGGTCAGAACTCCCTGGCGGTCCAGTGGTCAGAACTAGGTGCTCTCAGTGCTAAAGGCCCAAAGTCCCTGGTCAGGGAACTAAGATACTACAAGCCATGCAGTGAAGCCAAAAAAAAAAAAAAAAGAACCAAGCAAAAATGGCAAGGTCATAAAAGGCCGAGAAAGTCTAAAGGACCACCCCAGATAACAGGAGATTTAAAAGATAGGATAATAAATGTGATGCATGATCCTTGATTGGATCATAGACCCGAGATGGAGCAAGCAGGTAGGCTGAGGGGAGGTAGAAACTTACTATAAAGGACCTTACTAGGGAATTGTAGTAATTTAAATATAAACTGTGGGTTGAATAATAGCCTGCATGGATCAATGTCCCATTTCCTGATGTTGATAATCTTACTGTGGTTGTGTAAGAGAATGAATGTCTTTGTTCTCAGGAAACATACACTGAAGTGTCTATGGGCAAAAGAGGGACTGTACAAATAAAACAAATGGTACCGACAGATGAATCTAGGTGAGACTGGTACTTAGCTCTTTCTGAGTTTGAATCATTTCAAAATTAAAAGTTTAAAAATTATGCACAAGTATTACATTTGGATGCTGGGAGGAAAGACATTTTAAGGACAGGCTTTGAGCTGTGGCATCTTGCAGCCAGTCCAAAAAAAAAAAAACAATGCCTTCTCTGGATTCTCTTAAGGTCTCTAAATGCATGGCCACACCCTTTGCACTCCACGAACTGGGAAGAGGCCCCCATCCTCAGAGATGCAGCTCACTGGCCTGAAGCTCCAAGTGTCTGAAGGAGGAACAGAGAAGTGCAGGGGGAAACCTGTGAAGCGCCAGAGACAGGAAGTAACAGCCCTTCCCCCTCACAGCAATTTGATCAAAATGGTCCCAGGGATGCTCTTGCTCACCTCTTCCCACTCCAGCGCCATGGCCCTATTTAGTTCGAGCCAACTCATCGATTTTGCTCATTACTTTTCCTATTGAACTCTTTGGTCCACAGAGGAGATCATTTGCAAATAAAGCCCAGGGTTTCCAGGGGTTTCTGAGGCAATCAACCAGACAGGAATGCAGTCTCTCATGTCAGATCAGCTTCTGACCATCCTTTATTATCATTTTTTAATATCATTCATTTTTTTTTCTCTGTTAAAGTTGTTTCTATCCATCTCACTTTGGCATTGCCCAGACCAATCTTCCTAAATTAGCAGAGTCTTACAGTACCCTGCCTGGTGAAGGAAAGAGGGAAAAAAAAAAAAAAGACAGACAGACTGTCTGCGGGAAAACTATTTAATTTGAGCTGGTTGCCCCTCTGAAAAATGATGTCCACATCAGATAAGGAGACGGCCAGTTTAAATTGTTCTATCAGAACTGAGCTGCCTGGAATGAAGCTCATTCCACACAATTGGAAACTGTTCTCTTCTGCTTTTTTTTTTTCCAAAGCAATTGCCCAACTTGAAGGCTGTTTGTGATTGAAGTAGAGGCCACAATAATTTATACAGTAAAAGCCTCTATCTAGATCAAATTGTATATTTTCCAGGTAACTGTGCTGGGTAAATATTCCCTCTGTTTTATCTTTAATGCAATATCTTTATGCATTCTGTCAAGCTAACACTCCCTGGGGAATATTTTACACACTGATACACAGGCAACTTGCCACTTATTACAGTTAAGGTGGTTTGTCTTTTCAAAGATGAGAACGTGAAGCGTTATATGCGCCTTCTGTAGAAGCAGTATGCCCTGTGAATGTGCGTGTGTTGCCCTGATGGGTCTCTTCCTGTTCTAATTAATATGACCACGTAGCATTGTCATCAGCCAGGATTTACGGGGGAGCCCTTTGAAGGCTGGATCTATCTTATTCAGGTCCTATCCTATTCTAGGGATCTAGGCAAAAGAAGTACTCACACAGCTGTGCAAGGAGTGGGCGGCAGCACCCTTTGCTGCGGCAAAACAGTGAGATTGGCTAAATAGATTATTATATGTATACTGGCATTAAAGAACGAGATCAATGTATAGCGCCTGACATATTCTCATACCATGATATATCTGGGGAAACCGAAAAAAGTGGACTGAAAAACATTCCTGATGGAATGCCCATTTTCAGGGGGAAAAGAATCTCAGCATATGCAGTGTGTGTGTGTGTGTGTACATGGAGATGTGCCTGAAGTTTATATTTCCATTTTAAAGTCTAGAATAATATACATCAAGCTGTTAACAATGGTAACCCTTGAGGACTGGGACTAGAGCAGAAGGCAAAAAGACACATACTTTATTTCAGATGTTTATATATCATTTGAATTCTCTACAAAGAATATGCTGCTGCTGCTGCTGCTAATTCGCTTCAGTTTTTTGTTTTTTTTTTTTAAAAAAAGTGTATTTCTGGTTGCATTTCCCCACCGAGAAATAACAGTTGAAACACAAGACCCTCTCAGGGTTTTCTATTTGGGGTGGGGTTTTTTTTTTTTTTTTGCTTGTTTATTTTGTTTTTTAAAAGAGGAAATTAAAGACACACATGTCTGATGTCTATAAAATAATATGCAGTAAAATACATTTTAATCTCTCTCATTCATATAGATGTAAAATTTGTGTCCTGGAGAAGACTCTTAGGAATCACCTGGACAGCAAGAGCAAACCAGTCAATCCTCAAGGAAAGCAGTCCTGAATATCCATTTGAAGGACTAACGCTAAAGGTGAAGTTCCAATACTTGGGCCACCTGCTACTCATTGGAGCCAACTCATTGGAAAAGACCTTGATGCTGGGAAAGATTGATGGCAGATGGAGAAGGGGTGGCAGGGAAGAGGATGAGATGGTTACATAGCATCACCGACTCAATGGACATGAATTTTAGCAAACTCTGGGAAATAGTGAAGGATAGAGGAGCCTGGCATGCCGCAGTTCTTGGAGTGGCAAAGAGTCGGACAAAACTTAGCAACTGAACAACAACAACGAAAATCCTAAATAGAATATCATCATGCTAAATCCAGCAATGTAAAAAAAGAATATTATATTACAGCCAAGTTGAGCTTATACCAGTAAATCAAGGTTGGCTTATCATTAGAAAATCAGTGAGTGTATTTTACCACCTTTACACATTCAAAAAGAAAAATTATGTGATTTTTTTCATAAATTCATAAGAAGCATTTGATAAAATTCATTATGCCTACATGATGGAAAAATAGAGTTGTAGTAAGCCAGAAATACCAGAAATAGAGGGAAGCTTCCTTAAACTGATAAAGGATGTTCACTCTCACCAGACATTATACTAAATGGGAAAATGACGAGAGTGTTAAGATTACAAATAAGACAATCATGTCTACTATCACCATTTCTATTCAATATGTTAATAGAGGCCCTAGCCAGACCAATAAGGCCAGAAAACAAACAAATAGCATAAGGATCAGAAGGATGACACCAAACGGTCATCATTTGTAGAAGCAATTATTGTTTACATTTAAAGAATCTAAAAAAAAAAAAAAACTTGGGTAAATTACTGTAACTAATAAGGGAAATTGGCAGGGTTGCACAATTTTTAACAATCAATATAAAAAGTAATTGTATTTCTGTATACAGTACAGATACATTTTTAATGATAATAATTTTCAATAACTTCAAAAATAGCAACTACTTACAAGAATAGCTAACAAAAGATACTCAAGTCATAGACAAAACTACATACCTTGAAAAAATTAAAGGAACCTAAATAAATGGAGAGATACATCATGCTCATAGTTTGGAAGACTCAATATTGCAAAATATCAACTCTATAGATTCAAAGCAAACTCTCAACAGATACTTTGTGTAAATTGAAAACTGACTCTAAAATTTTTGTAGAAAAAGAGCCAAGATCAGCCAGGAAACTTTTCAGAAGAACAAGGGGGAGATCTTGTCCTGACAAAAAATTAAGAGCAGAAAAGAAAACTTATTATAAAGTTTTATTATTATTATTGCAGTGCAGTGCTGGCTTTAGAAGACACAGATAGATCAATATTTGTGCATATACAGACATGCGGTTGATTCTAAAGGTAGCACCATAAAGCAATGAAAAAGGCTAATAAACAGAGCTGGGATAATTTGGTATCTATAGGGAAAAAAATTTAACTGGACCCCTACCTCATACCACACTCAAAAATCAACTCTAGGCAGATTACAGACCCAAACATAAATGCAAAATCCTATAGAAGACTATCTTTGTGGGAAAAAATTATAAAGCAAGGCAGAAAATATTAACCATAAAAAGGAAAACCTGATATAACTGACCGCATTAAAAACTTTAAACTTCTGCTTATCCAAGCATGCTATTAAGGGACTTTCCTGGTGGTGCAGGGGTTAAGAATCTGCCTTGCAGTGCAGAGGTTGTAGGTTCAGCCCCTGGTTGGGAAACTAAGATCTCACATGCCACAGGGCAGCTGAGCCTGAGTGCCACAACTGGAGAGTCCATGCGCCGCAACTAAGAGCCAGCGAAGCCAAGTAAGTAAATGTTTTTAAAAGAACAACATTCCATTAAGAGAGAAAAAAACGAAGCCACGGAGCAGAGCAGAAAAAGATGTGCAATCCTGCAAACCAAGGAAGACTCAGATCCAGAATCAATTTGATAAAATGAAACAACCCAATATTTTCTAAAGAGCAAAGGACTTGAGACATTTCACATGGAAGAAACCCAAATGCCAATAAAGATATGAGAAGGTAAAGAAGAAATTCAAGTTAAAGCCTCAGGGCGGGGTGGTGTGGGGGGGGAGGCGTCAGGGGGTGGATTTCCCTGCCGATCCAGTGTTTGAGAATCTGCCTGCCAATGCAGGGGACACAGGTTTGATCTTTGGTTAAAGAACTAAGATCCCACATGCCCGGAGCAGCTAAGCCTATGTGTCCCAACTCCCGAAGCCTGCTCACCTAGAGTCCAGGAGCCTCAACGAGAGAAGCCGCCACGATGAGAAAATCCACGGCTGAGAGAAGCCCATGGAAGTGAAAGAGCAGTTGCTCAGTCACGTCCAGCTCTTTGGGACCCCATGGGCTGTAGCCTACCAGGCTGCTCCATCCATGGCATTTTCCAGGCAAGAATTCTGGAGTAGGTAGCCATTTCCTTCTCCAGCAGATCTTCCTGACCCAGGGATCGACCCCAGGTCTCCTGCTTTGCAGGCAGAAACTTCACCATCTGAGCCACCAGGGGAACCGAAGGAGCCCACGCACCACAGCAAAGAGTAGCACCCACTCTCCACAGCTAGAGCAAGGCCACTCGCAGCCGCGGAAACCCAGCGGAGCCACAAACAAATGAATGAAGCTCAAAACAAACAAGCGCGGTGCACTATCCCTACACACCCGGGACCCAGGCCCGGGCTGCTACGAGCGTCCTTCTGTTTTGTCATAAAGGAGGGGGGTTTGGGCTCCAGGGTAGGGGCCCCCCCTCATCCCTCACTACCAGTTCTAATAGTGATGGTCTCCACATGACTTAGAAGCATATCATTTGAGAAATTAGAAATTCATTTCTCTAAACCATCCTCCAAGCCGTTTCTGGTAAGCATCCTATTAAAACTGATGTCCTACCTTATGTCACAAAGTCTCAGGATTAGAAATGCCATTCATGAAGTCTCTCTCTCTCTCTTTTTTTCCCCAATTCTTCTTTGAAGCAACAACTTTGACTACCACTCTGGTCCCTTTCCCTTCTATTCTTAGGCTTGTTCAGGCTA
This sequence comes from Cephalophus harveyi, assembly GCA_006410635.1. Classification (NCBI taxonomy): domain Eukaryota; kingdom Metazoa; phylum Chordata; class Mammalia; order Artiodactyla; family Bovidae; genus Cephalophus; species Cephalophus harveyi. The sequence continues at coordinate 205,961 of SJYT01027815.1, read as the reverse complement.
CTGCAAAGCTGCATCTCTCAAACTTGTGAAGGCCGTTTGCTACAAGTACTAAATCACTTTGGCCCAGCGTACACAGCATCTTTTTTGGTTTAGGTTTTTTAAACATCTTTATTGAAATATAGATATTCATAGTGTTGTGTTGCTTTCAGGCGTAAAGTGATTCAGTTGTGTGTGTGTATGTATGTGTGTGTGTGTATATACTGTGTATGTGTGTGGATGGGTATCAGTTCAGTTCAGTTGCTCAGTCGTGTCTGATTCTTTGCAACCCCATGAATTGCAGCACACCAGGCCTCCCTGTCCATCACCAACTCCCGGAGTTCACTCAGACTCACGTCCATCAAGTCCATGATGCCATCCAGCCATCTCATCCTCTGTCGTCCCCTTCTCCTCCTGCCCCCAATCCCTCCCAGCATCAGAGTCTTTTCCAATGAGTCAACTCTTCGCATGAGGTAGCCAAAGTACTGGAGTTTCAGCTTTAGCATCATTCCTTCCAAAAAAATCCCAGGGTTGATCTCCTTCAGAATGGACTGGTTGGATCTCCTTGCAGTCCAAGGGACTCTCAAGAGTCTTCTCCAACACCACAATTCAAAAGCATCAATTCTTCGGCGCTCAGCCTTCTTCACAGTCCAACTCTCACATCCATGCATGACTACTGGAAAAACCATAGCCTTGACTAGACGGACCTTAGTCGGCAAAGTAATGTCTCTGCTTTTGAAAATGCTATCTAGGTTGGACATAACTTTTTCTTCCCAGGAGTAAGCGTCTTTTAATTTCATGGCTGCAGTCACCATCTGCAGTGATTTTGGAGCCCCCAAAAATAAAGTCTGACACTGTTTCCACTGTTGCCCCATCTATTTCCCATGGAGTGATGGGACCGGATGCCATGATCTTCGTTTTCTGAATGTTGAGCTTTAAGCCAACTTTTT
>SJYT01027815.1:154900-190274 GCA_006410635.1 Cephalophus harveyi | reverse complement strand
TTGTTATTTTGTGGGATTTCAGTCCACTGTAATATGAACACATTGAATTCGAAAGGCTTTTTGAAATATTCAGACTTTTAAACAAATAAGCCAGAGGACCTGTGCATTATTTTATTCTGCTCTAGCATGAATATTTCATAAATTACATGCAATTATTAACAACACTAGCAAATTAATTACTGTCAATTCATATTAATAAAATTGCATTTTGTCATAAATAAAGTTAGTTTACTGCGCACCATCAGTCTCTGAGGTATTCACATTTGTCAATTGTCCTCTACTTCAGGCTAAAGCAAAAGTAATCAAATAACTAATTATTGTACTAAATGTAGCACTGCTTTCCCGTCAATGAAAACTCACATTATTTATAGCCCTTAGGACTGAATATTCAAATCTGTGTGAATTCCGATGCTAAGAGAACTTTGCAGCCCTCTCCCTTTCTACGTGCTCCCTCAGCCTCCAGCCTCAGCCACCTGTACCTTGGTGAAGATGTCTCAGCAAGTAGTCGGTGGTCACTCTGGTGAACAGGAACTCAAAGTCTGCAGGATCTACTGGAAGCATTCCCAGTGCCAGAGGCCAGTTACCCTGTGCCATGTAGGCTTCCTCTACCGTTGGTCATTCTTACAAATAAAATTTTCTTCTTTCAATAAAAGCTCCAGAGTTGTAACCTGAGATTACAACACGGATTCTGTGTTCCAGTATCCTTTTCAAACCCTGGGGTTTAGCTGATCAACATGAAGTCAGAATAACAACAGTGATGATTGTATTTGCAGAGACCCTAGTTCCAAGCAAGTTCACCTTCACGGGTTCCAGGGGGGCATACGTTTTGTGGGGACCCTACGCACCAGTGTTGAATGCACTTCTCACTGTGGCAGAGGGGTGCTTAGTCCCATAGGACACCAGTGCTGGCCTGCGCCAGGCCCCTGGCTGGGCATGGAGTCATCCAGCACACAGGAGACAAACACAGCCCACCAGAAAGCAGCACACGGAGCTCCTCGGTGATCCCAAGGGGAAAGCGAGGTAAGCCACACAAACACACTAAAAGATAATTACCCCAAATAGCACTTTCTTAAAACAAAAACTCCAGATGGGAGGTTTTTATTGCAGGCTGATACACATGTGAGAAAGACATCAATTTAGTGAACATTCCCCAAACAAGGAGGTCAGCCCATGTCAAACAGGTGCATTCCATTTATCCAAAAAGGACAAATAGAGTCTTCTGTCATCCTCAATAAAGAGAAAACACGGGGGCACCAACGAGAAGTTGCAGAGACATGTTCTCACCAAAGGGAAACGCCTCTGGGCTGAAGCATCCTGGCTGATGTAAAGAACTGTCTTGAGCAGATAACACAGAGCAGGAACTTAGTGGACACCAGACAGGACCCACCAGGCCATTGGCAAGCCAGGGCCCTGGGGCGACTGGACCTGTGGGGATCAGCATCATCGAGAAAGCACAATGATGGAGCAGAGAAGAGCCAGAGAATACACGCACACACAAGTCTAGGTTGCTTTGGAGCAATCCCCATACATGAGCCTTTCACTAACTGAAATGAAGAACTTCCAGGTTCCTAAACACTACTCATCTGCTGGAACCCATGCATTTTCCAGAGGGAACTGAGACCCGAAGAGGCAGTCAAGCCCAAACCACATAGTCAGTTAGGGCAGAAAGTGAAAAACTCACCCAGTCGTGACTAACTGTTTGTGACCCCATGGACCGTAGCCCCTGCCAGGCTCCTCTGTCCATGGACTTCTCCAGGCAAGAATACTGGACTGGGTTGCCATGCCCTTCTCCAAGGGATCGTCCCAACCTAGGAATCGAACCTGGGTCTCCCGCACTGCAGGCAGATTCTTTACCGTCTGAGCCACCATGGAAGCCCAGTTAGGTACCCATGCTGCTACTGCTGCTGAGTCNGGACTTCTCCAGGCAAGAATACTGGACTGGGTTGCCATGCCCTTCTCCAAGGGATCGTCCCAACCTAGGAATCGAACCTGGGTCTCCCGCACTGCAGGCAGATTCTTTACCGTCTGAGCCACCATGGAAGCCCAGTTAGGTACCCATGCTGCTACTGCTGCTAAGTCGCTTCAGGCGTGTCCGACTCTGTGCGACCTCAGAGACGGCAGCCCACCAGGCTCCCCCGTCCCTGGGATTCTCCAGGCAAGAACACTGGAGTGGGGTGCCATTTCCTTCTCCAGTGCGTGAAAGTGAAAAGTGAAAGTGAAGTTGCTCAGTCGTGTCCAACTCTTAGCGACCCCATGGACTGCAGCCCACCAGGCTCCTCCATCCATGGGATTTTCCAGGCAAGAGTGCTGGAGTAGGGTGCCAGTGCCTTCTCCGAGTGAGGTGCAGAGCCCACCCTAAAACTCAACTTCTGACTCCCAGTCCTTGACTCTCTTTCTCTTCCCATTCCATTCTGCTGCTTCTTCCTAAGAAATGTTTTCTTCTCCAGAAACAAAGACCAAAAAAAGCAGAAGCAGACAGACACACAGGCACATACATGTACACACACATGCATGCACACATATACACACACATGCATGGACACACACATGCACACACACACACACATGCACACACACTTGTCTTAAAGTCAGTAAAAATAATTGAATACAGAAAATCAAAGTTCAACATGACATTGTCCTTAATTAATGATGTTCTCTTCATATTTTTCTCTCTTCAAATTTGCTTTTTAACAACAGGAAGAGTTAAGTAAAATGACTATATTAACTCTGAATTTCTTGCCTTTTAATCATTGGTGTCACCACCTTCCTGTGATTCAAATTTAGTTACTTTGCATCTAATTGAAGCACTACACAAAAAAATGGTAATTTGACATCCAAAGGAAGAGTGAGGGAAGAGCAAAGAGGGGACATATTACTTAACTTCGTGATGATAATTATGTGAACACAAAGACGCTTACAAGAACATTCTACATTGGATATCAGCCAGAAAAATTAAACCTATGTTGCTGCTTCAATACATCTGAATACTAGGAATTGGCAGAAAAACATCTATTCTGTGAATAATAGCCTCTACAGTCCCAGAGGACAGCAGTACATGAATTTTTTAAAAAAAGAAAAAAAGAAAAGAAAAAGAAAAATAGTCTGGAGCTTTTTCCAAAATGGTGCTAATGCGCCACTGAAACTTAATTTTATAATTTACTGGCAGTCAAGATGGCAGGAAATAAAATAATTTGCTATATTCTGCGCAACAAACCCTGCTTTTCCTGGGAAGGGGTAATTATCCTCATGGAAAAAAAAAAAAAAGGAAAAAAATACGCCATCTCATATTAGGCTAAAGTCTCATCAAGAAGAGAAAAAGTGCCTCATTACACGTAATTACCAGGGAATTAGAAACATCATTTAACTAAATGAGCGAATAATGCTCAGGATATTGAAGAAACTTGCCTGCACTTCTGCAAAGCACTCTAAGTCCCATTACAAAAATTGCCCCTCTTTAATGGAATAATTTTAGGCCTTGTCTGCCTTGCTTTAAAAATAAAGAGCCTCCGAGAGGCAGAAAGAGGCTGAAACTGCCATAAACAACTGTTGAAAGGGACTGAAGAGAAGGCGCTGTCTCTCCCGGAGACGGAGACTCAGAATGACTCATAATCTACCGTAATCACGAAAATTAAAGCTGAGGACTTGAAAAAAGGATTACCCCCTTTTTAATTGTACTTCCTCAAGACTGTGATGTACTTGTGAGGATGTATTAGGGAAAAGAGACGAAAGATTTTCAGGTTTGGGTCCAGCCTTCCTGCTCCAATACAAAAGCAGTTACAGCTATTCAGTGTTCTCTTAAAAACAAAACTATAACATACCTGTAGATTGATGTCTATTGTGGCTTAATGCAATGACTTTTCCAGCCATTCAAAAGCCTCCTGGATTTGCTTGAGATTCCCTCCCCCTATGCCCTTCACTTTTAATGTTCGTTAGCTTCAAAGCAGTGGATTTAATGTGACCACCCCAACGCTGTTTTGTTTTGTTTTATTGTTTATTAATTTTGGCTGTGCTGGGTCTTAGCTGCGACACACGGGACCTTCATTGTGGCATGGAGGCTTCTACTTGCAGTATGTGAGATCTTAGTCACCTGACCAGGGATAGAACCTGGGCCCCCTGCATTGGGAGTGTAGAATCCAGTCCTTCACTGGACCATCAGGCAAGTCCCTAACCATGCCAACTGCTTGCAACAATAACCTTTATTCATACAGGGAACCAGAAGAACATGTACTGATCCTGGTGGCTTCATCTGAGTTTCTTGACTTTATTGTTTTTTTCAGTTTACAATACCTTCTCTTGTTTAAAATTTATTCTTTTTAATTGAAGGATAATCTCTTTACAATGTTGTGTTGATTTCTGCCATACATCAACATGAATCAGTCAAAAGTATACACATGTTCCCTCCCTCTTGAACCTCCTTCCCACCCCACCCTTCTAGGTTGCCTTAGAGCACCAGGTTGATCTCCCTGCATCGTACAGCAAATTCCCACTGTCTGTCTATTTTACATATGGTAATATACCTGTTTCAAAGCTACTCTCTCAATTCATCCCACCGTCTCCTTGCATCACTGGGTTCACAAGTCTGTTCTCTATGTCTGTGTCTCTATTTGTGGGTTGTTTTGTGTTTATCACTCAGGCGTGTTCGACTCTTTGTGACCCCATGGACTGTAGCCCACCAGGCTCCTCCATCCATGGAATTTTCCGGGCAAGAATGCTGGAGTGGGTAGCCATTGTCTTCTCCAAGGGATCTTCCCAGCACAAGGATCAAACCCTGGTCTCCTGCATTGCAGGCAGATTCTTTACCATCTGAGCCACCAGGGAAGGATCTCTAGAAGCCCTACAAATAGACTTAACAGTATAGAGTTTCCTGACTTTAGAGCAAGTTTTATTCAGAAAGGAATTGAGATTCTTAGAAAACAGTCAAAGAAGGAACTAGAGAAGCCACTTTAAAGAAGAAACCAGTCAGGGATACTGCAGTATCATGCTGAGGACCTTGCCCCAGGACCTATCAAGGAGCTGCCCCAGAGTGAGGATCAGCCCCTTTCCTGAGATAGGCACAATCAGAGCAACAAAACATACCATTCCTTCTGCTGTGGACTTTGGGGCATTGACAACTGCAACCCACCTCCCATTTTGCCAGTGAGGAAGCTAAAATCAGCCCAAGGCCATGGAGCTCCCCACTCAGGTTCTTTGTAGCCAAGTCCAAGTTCTTGCATACAAATCACAACCACCTCTCAGCTGGGCAGGAATGGTGCTCCTACACCACATCAGAATCCTCTGTCCTTTTGGAGATTCCATGGTCCACATGCATTCCTTCCTGGTGCAGCCCTCATGAACGACAGTAAGAAGAGAAAAGGACAGAGAACCAGCACTGTGAGCATGCTCATCACAAGCCCCTGCCCTGGGGAGGCATGGAGGTGGTAGGCAAGGAGGAGTTGGTGCTGGGTAGAGAATGGCTGAGCCAGATCTGCCTCCGTGGACCCTGTGGACATGTCCCTCTGAACCTCTTTGAAGTTCTAGGGCCCTGTAGCCAAGGAATCAAAAAATAATGAAAGGCAGAATCCTTGGTGGCACAATGGATAAGAATCCGCCTGCCCATGAAAGGGACACAGGTTCAATCCCCAGAAGATTCTACAAGCCGTGGAGCAACAAAGTCTGTGCACCACAACTACTGAGCCTTTGAGCTGCAACTACTGAAGCTCGTGTGCCTAGAGCTTGTGCTCTGCAACAAGAGAAGCCACCGCAATGAGAAGCCCATGCACCACAACGGAGAGTAGTCCCTGCTCGCCACAACCAGAGAAAGCCTGTGCAAAGACCCAGTGCAGCCAAAAATGAATGAATGAAGAAAATGGGCCGAGGATCTGAACAACTGAAAAATAATAATAATGAGAGGCAACTGGTGGGTTTTCTCAGGGATGAGAATGGCTTCATATAGTTAAAGTTCTGAAAAGAGAAACCACTTTGGGGGTTGATAAAGGGCAAAGTGCCTGGGCTTCTCAAGGCCACCATTTAACTCCAAGATGAAACTTGGCCCTACTGAGGTTTCCAGATGAGACAAAGGAACGTTGACCTCTGATCCTAAACTAACAGAATAAAGTAAAAGGACTGAGGAGTGACAGCTACTATCTCTTTCTTCTAAAGATGAGTCAGACTAACTGATCTACCCACTAAGATCACACAATTGATAAGAACACAGATTCCCCCTGCTTCTAAAACCATTTCCACAGGCCACACAACCCTCTCCCATGAGAATTATTAACAAACAACATTAATAATAATCCCACTCACTGTGGTTTAGCTCTTCAAAATGTTTTTCAAAGTGCTTTCACAGCTGTTATTTCCAATGAGGTAAGTCAGGATGGCACAATCTCCATTTCACACCAAAACAGGAAATGACCTGAACAAAACCATATTGCCATCAGCCAACCAAGATGAGTGGCTCTTCTTCCTGACCTGGTGATCATAATAGTGGTGCTGGCAGAATAAATTCTGAGAGAGGACCCACTTGGCCTAAGATTTGCAAAAACAACCTCTTGCAAACAGACGTTTATTTTCATTGTAGACAATATGAGGACATTCTCAATATTTGAACTGCTATTTTTTTTTTCTAATTGTTTCCTGTTAGGTCACCTATCTTATGACATTTGTAAAACTAAAAAAAAAATTTTTAAGTTTAAACCACATGTGCTAGCTTGTCAAGACAACATATTAAGCTCACATTTTGATCACCCCTCTGTCCAGACATGACAGCAATGCCAGCTAAATTATAAGAGGAGAAAAAGAGACAGATTAAAACTCTAAAATAAGAAATAAACATTCCTACATTTTGAGTATTAAACAGGAATACAAAATCCACACCTAGGAACATCACAGTGAAAACTACAGAATATAAGGGATAAAGAGACAATAGTTTGCAAAATGTGATGGTTAATTTTATGTGCAACTTGGCTGAGCCATGATGCCCAGATTCTTGGTCAAACATTATTCTGGATATTTCTGTAAGGGTGTTTTGGGGTAAAATTTATGTTTAAATCAGTAGACTTTGAGTAATGCAGATTGCCCTCCATAATGTGGGTAGGGCTCATCTAATGAGCAGAATACCTGAATAGAACAGAAGTTTGACCTCCTCCAAGCAGGAGAGCTTGTGCCACAGACTGCCTCCAGATTTTACATGCAACATCAGCTCTTTCTAGCTCACCAGCAAGCGCCTTTGGATTTGAACTTAACTCTTTCCTTGATCTCCAGTCTGCAGCCTATTCTATCAGATTTTGGACTCATCAAACCATCAAAACCACAAGAGCCAATTCATTAAAACAAGTATACACACATACACATAAACACACACACACACACACATACACACTATTGGTTCTGTTTCTCTGGAGAACCCTGAGTAACAGAGGGGGAAACAAAACAGATGTTCTGTGAAGGAATAATAGTTAGACTCACAACAGACCTGTCAAATGGAAATACAGATGACAAAAATGTTCTTAAAAGATGCTGAGGGAAAAGTAACTTTCAAATTAGAATTTTATATCCAGATAAACTATCCTTCAAGAGTGAGGACAAAAGAAAGACATCATCTAGAATACATACATATTTTCAGATTACTAAGGAAAAATAAAACAAAAGGATATATTTCAACAAGAAGAAAAATTAACAAAAGGGAAAAAACAACTATGGGCAAAGATATATATACATAATATATGTTAATACATTTAATTACGTGCTAGACTACAAAAAAAACTTTGATAATTTAAAATTGGGTAAGACTATAAACATTAATTATAAGATAGTGAAGTGAAGTGCTCAGTGAGTGGGTAACATGTGAGACTCCATTGTAGATGATGGGAAGATGCTAAAACTACTGAATAATTATAGAGTGTGATAGAAAATTTTATAGTTAATTACGACTGTTAAAATTTTAAGATCAACTACCAACTTATGGGCTTCCCTGGTGGCTCAGATGGTAAAGACACCTCTCACAATGCAGGAGACTCAGGTTCAATCCCTGGGTCAGGAAGACCCACTGGAAAAGGAAATGGCTACCCACTTCAGTATTCTTGCCTGGAGAATGCCATGGACAGAGGAGCCTGGCAGGCTACAGTTCATGGGGTCACAAGGAGTTGGACATGACTGAGCTGCTAAGCACACCAACTTTTCCAAACAAGAAGTGAGGTAGGGGAATACAGAGGAATATGAAAAACTATCAATACAACAGAGAGAAGAGAAAGAGGAAAGAGAAAACAAAAGCATAGTAAACAAAAATGTGCAAATAAATAAGACAGTAGAAACTGTAGAAATAAATTCATATGTATCAGTGATCATAGACTGATATTATCAGATTTTTTTTTTTAAGAATTGATGCCTTCAAACTGTGGTGCTGGAGAAGACTCTTAAGAGTCCCTTGGACAGCAAGGAGATCAAACCAGTCAATCCTGAAGGAAATCAACCCTGAATATTCACTGGAAGAACTGATGCTGAAGCTCCAAGAATTTGGCTACCTGATGCAAAGAGATGACTCATTGGAAAAGACCCTGATGCTGAGAAAGATTGAAGGCAGGAGAAGGGGACAACAGAGGATGAGATGGTTGGATGGCATCCCCAACTCAATGGACATGAATTTGAGCAAACTCTGGGAGATGCTGAAGAACAGGGAAGCCTGGCGTGCAGCAGTCCATGGGGTCACAAAGAATTGGACACAACTGAGCAGTTGAACAACAAATTATGAGACTGCATTTGCATTTTTAATCTAACTATAAGACACTTAAAATAGACATAAATGAAATTCACAAGAAAGACTGAAAATACACATATATGTAAAAGTACCTAACATGCAATATCTAAAATAAAGCTCACACAGAGTAATAATACATTAGATAATACTTAAAGCAAAAGGTATTCACAGGGATGAAGAGACATACTTCATAATAAACTTGTATATATCTGATAACATAGCCTTAAGATATAGTAATTCATAAAATATATAAACATGCATAAAGCCAAAAGAAAAAAAACACATGAAGAAAAATCAAAATTACAAGCAGAAACTGACAAATCAACATAGCGGGAGAGCTTAACACATCAGAAGACTGATAATATAGTTCAAAATTTAATAAGAGCATAACAGATCTGAATAACAAAATTAGCAATGTAATAAGTATAAAAATTGAACCACACACCTGACAAATAGAGAAAAATTTTTGTGGATATATCAAAATTTATTTGTGTCACAATGGGAAACTGAACAAATCATAAAAATTGGTATCATTTAGACCACTCTTTCTGATTATGCTGTCATTTAGCTATAAATCAATTAAAAAACAGCCCACATGTTTGGAATTTTTAATGTACATCTCAATACTTCAGAGGTAAAAGTGGAAAACTCAGTGAAAATTATTAAGTATGTGGAACCAAACAAGTATGAAATAACTCATATCAAAACTAGTGAGATACAATGAAGAATGTACCTGAAAGTAAATATAAGGATTTATATACATTTATTTTTAAATAAGACTAAGAATTATGAGTTTTGTGTTCCACTAATCTCCAGTGTTCTTGCCTGGAGAATCCCAGGGACGGGGGAGCCTGGTGGGCTGCCATCCATGGGGTCGCACAGAGTTGGAAACGACTGAAGCGACTTAGCAGCAGCAGCAAGAGAATATTATGAACAATAAACGTGAAAATTTACATGAAATAAATAGGTTTCTAAAATACATATGTTCAAAATTACCAAAACTGACTCAAAAGAAATAGCTGAAATAAATCACATTGAATTGCTAATGAAGACTGTCTACCACCTCTAACACTCTTTATAAGGTGAGTATAAACTTGGTACAACTGGACAAAATCAGTACAAACGAGAACAAATTAACCTGTAGATCCGCATCCCAGAGACTCCAAGAAATACACCTAATGTAAGAAATGCAGAAGACACAGCCCACAAAGCACTGCAAAAAATATCCCCAGGCCAAATGTCTCCACGGAAGCAAGGTCTCTATTTCTCAGGGGTCCCACGGTCCCTGCCCTTCAGTGCACATCTCTGTTCCCTCCTCAACTTACTTTCTTACACATGGACCGGAAGTGGCTTTCCCCGTCCCTAAATGTGCAGGACTGTCCATCCACCCACCACCATTGCCTCAGTCTCTTTCATATAGTACAAGTGAATTCCACTTGATCCAACTCATCTTTCTTCAACAAGACAACAACAGTCCAAGGTCACTACCCCAAGTACAACCAGAAAGTCAGCTGTCCAACCAGCAAGTCAGCTGCCTTCGAGTCAAGCATGAAGTCCATTTAAAGGTGCTGTGGAAGTGTGAACTGGGGTTATACCCACAGCCCTGTGGCTTTGGTTCCATCTCACAGGGCTTTGGTCCAGGACGGAAAGTGTACTATGCAAAAGATATGTTGGGGAGTGGTAATTTGACTTTTTTCTTTTTAATAATGATTATTATTATGATTATGTAATATATTTACATTTGGTATGTATCCACATAATGTTCATTCACTACACTTCCAATATCTTTAGGCTTCAGAGAAAAATATCTAATTCTTTCTCCTTCCTCTCAGCTTCAGGCCATGTAATTTGGCTTATGTGCCTGCCCAACTCTGTAAACTGAAAGCTTCTTGAAGACAAAGACAAAAATTCACCTCTGATTAATTACAACAACAATCATACATCAATTATGTCTCAATAAAGTTGGAGCTGAGTAAAGGGTTCACAAAGAAAGTCATCTCAATAGCAACAATTAATAATACAGGAAATAGGCTATATACTAGTGCTAATCACTTTATATTCATTATCTCATCTAATCCTTATAACTACCTTATAAAGTGGCCACAGGACTGGAAAAGGTCAGTTTTCATCCCAATTCCTAAGAAAGGCAATGCCAAAGAATGCTCAAACTACCTCACAATTGCACTCATCTCACACGCTAGCAAAGTAATGCTCAAAANTAACTACCTTATAAAGTGGCCACAGGACTGGAAAAGGTCAGTTTTCATCCCAATTCCTAAGAAAGGCAATGCCAAAGAATGCTCAAACTACCTCACAATTGCACTCATCTCACACGCTAGCAAAGTAATGCTCAAAATTCTCCAATCCAGGCTTCAGCAATATGTGAACCATGAACTTCCAGATATTCAAGCTGGTTTTAGAAAAGGCAAAGGAACCAGAGATCAAATTGCCAACATCTGCTGGATCATTGGAAAAGCGAGAGTTCCAGAAAAACATCTGTTTCTGTTTTATTGACTATGCCAAAGCCTTTGACTGTGTGGATCACAATAAACTGTGGAAAATTCTTCAAGAGATGGGAATACCAGACCACCTGATCTGCCTCTTGAGAAATCTGTATGCAGGTCATGAAACAACAGTTAGAACTGGACATGGAAAACAGACTGGTTCCAAATAGGAAAAGGAGTACGTCAAGGCTGTATATCGTCATCCTGCTTATTTAACGTATATGCAGAGTACATCATGAGACACACTAGGCTGGATGAAGCACAAGCTGGAATCAAGACTGCCGGGAGAAAAATCAATAACCTCAGATATGCAGATGACACCACCCTTATAGTAGAAAGTAAAGAAGAACTAAAGAGCCTCTTGATGAAAGTGAAAGAGAGTGAAAAAAGTTGACTTAAAGCTTGACATTCAGAAAACTAAGATCATGGTATCTGGTCCCATCACTTCATGGGAAATAGATGGGGAAACAGTGGCAGACTTAATTTTTTGGGCTCCAAAATCACTGCAGATTGTGACTGCAGCCATGAAATTAAAAGATGTTTACTCCTTGGCAGGAAAGTAATGACCAACCTAGACAGCATATTCAAAAGCAGAGACATTACTTTGCCAACAAAAGTCCGTCTAGTCAAGGCTATGGTTTTTCCAGTAGTCATGTATGGATGTGAGAGTTGGACTATAAAGAAAGCTGAGTGCTGAAAATTGATGCTTTTGAACTGTGGTGTTGGAGAAGACTCTTGAGAGTCCCTTGGACTGCAAGGAGATCCAATCAGTCCATCCTAAAGGAGATCAGTCCTGAGTGTTCATTGGAAGAACTGATGTTGAAGCTGAAACTCTAATACTTTGGTCACCTGATGCGAAGAGCTGACTCATTGAAAAGACCCTGATGCTGGGAAAGATTGAAGGCAGGAGGAGAAGGGGATGACAGAGGATAAGATGGTTGGATGGTATCACCGACTCAATGGACATGAGTTTGAGTAAACTCTGGGAGTTGGTGATAGACAGGGAGGTCTGGTGTGCTGCGATTCATGGGGTCGCAAAGAGTCGGACACGACTGAGCAACTGAACTGAACTAACCCTATAAAATGGACACCACGTTATTATTTCCATGGAAGAGGCTGAGGACATGAGGCTCAGAGATCAAATAACAACCTCAAATTCCATAGTTAGCTAGTTACAGCAACTGTACTTGAACCCAACAGTTCTGCTACACAGCCCACCCTTCTGAACACAACACTGTGTCCAAATCAGGTCATTTGGAAGTGTTAGGATAAGAAGGTAGGTGGATGGATGGATGGATGAGCAAATGGATAGATGGAGGAATGCATTGATGGATGGGTGGGGGAATGGTAGATGAATGAAAAGTTGAAGGAAACAAAAAATGACCCTCAAAGGGAATACTTTGGTGGTCAGTGATCTTAGCAGTATTAAGGCATGTTCCTGAGTAAGTTTAAGTAAGATCTGTTGTGTTCCTAGTCTAGCTAAAACTTGAAACCTTAAAAAAAAAAAAAAAAATACCATCCACTGGTCCTAAAAGCATAAGGGTGACAGAGAAAGAGAGAGATTGAGAGACTGGGAGGAAGGGATGAAGGACAGAAATAAACAGGTCAGTCCTCTTTCAGGAGCTTTCACAAATCTGCATTCGTCTAGATCAGCACAAACCCACCTTGACAAACGCTTAGTGGGTCAGCAGGGCCATTTCACATAACAAAGACATCCCATTAGGCTCTAGAGTCCACAGAAGCGAGTTAGAAAGGTTTTAGCACCTTCGTTCACCTCTAGACATTTACCCTTAACAACAATGTTAAAAGCAAAAGGCTCTGAAAGAATAAAATCTCTTTTGAAAAAAACTTCTCACTTGCTTCTATTTCTCCTACCCATGTCAGTCAGGTTCAGCCAGGGGAGCAGAGACATCACGGGGGGACGGGGGTGTGGGGCGGCGGTGTGGTGGCGAGTCACAGAACAGGGCTTTATTACAGGAATCTGAATGTGCATAGCTGTGGGAAGAGCCGAGGAGGAAGCGTAAAGTTCTGGAAGCGGGGTGCTGGAGGATCAGCAGTCACCAAGCAATCTATCAGAGAAGGCAGGCATGTCCGGCCACCAAAAGGACTTCACGGGGAAGCTGGGGAAAAGCCTCTGTAGCTGAGATCCTGTCTGTCTCCAGACCACCCCCCGCAATCTGGTGGTGAGCCTCAATCTCCAGGTGGGCCTCAGAGTCAAGAGTCAGAAAGAAATGCTGGATGCGGAAGAGAGCAAGGAACCCATTAGACCTGTGCTGCCATCCACCCTTCACCTGACAGCCAAGAAAACCCTGGAGAGTAATGGCTCTCCAGATCCCTGTGTGTTCCTCTTTGGGCCAACTCTAACCCGGAAACAGGCAGGGAAGGGGATGCTGGGAAATGTAGTTCTCAGCTTAACCAAGGCAACCTAGCACAGTCCATCCAGGCTCCTTTAATTAAATATAGAATACTTAACATAATTATTCACATCTTTTGGGAGACTGTACATTTTAATCATAATTACATGATAAATATTTCACGGTATATATCTTTGTCATATAATTAGGAATAAAAAATGTAATCTCAAAAAGATGCTAAATAATTCAAATGGCTGAGGATGTGATTAAAGCCTTGATTGAAATATGGTCAGACGGTAACTCAAGGTCTTCAAGCATGATCTCCCAAGAAACGTCACCACCAGGTATAAAAGTACGCTGACATGGAAACACCCAAAAGAAAAGAAATTTACATGGCTTTGAATATGGGGTGAAAATCTAAAGAATATATCCAGCTGAAGTGATGATCTGGCAAAAATTACTATAGCCAGTTTATAAGATCCATATCCGTTCTTCTCTGGCCTCTGCTAAGACAAGGGCATTCGTCTCACTCGTGCATCTTGAAAATGTCTTTATTTTTAAGGGTGTGGGGTTAGGGACCACGCTACGTCACTTCTAAAGGCCCTCACAGCACCCAATGCGTGGCCGATGGCACGTGGGGAGAATCTCTGGACAAATTTCATTTTCGTTCCGTATTTACTGCCTTCTACTTCATAGGACTTGCCTGGTGGTCCAGTGGTTAGGACGCCACGCATCCACTGCAGGGGGCGTGGGTTCAGTCCGGGGTCAGGGACATACGATCGTGCATGCCAGGCGCTGCAGCCAAAAATTTAATTAAAAAAAAGAAAAGAAACTACTCATGAAAAAGATTTATTCTGAAAATAGGAATAACTGGGGCTTTGGTAGTGCTGTAGCTGAAATACAGGGAAGTCTGCTTTGGGGAATACAGGAAGAGGTGAGACCAGCGTGATGTGGGGACTGTAGGAAGGTGCCTTGCAGGAGGTGGAAACAGGCCTTTCGGAGTAAGACATCAAAAGGATTTTGTGTGTGAGAGAGAAAGAGAAGGAAAAAGCAGGGAGGAGGGAAGAGTACAGTTGAAGATAAATTAAGGAAATAGTTGGGAATAATTGGGCATGACTTCCCAATGGATCAACTTCAGTATTCTTCACGCTTCTTCAAATGGCGGCAAAGGGAGTGCCCATGGCTTCCATCATTAAATCCTCAAACACAGTAAGAAAAACTTCCATCAAGGGTTACATCTGGGTTTAAAGAACTCATACTCTGTGGAAATGAAGTGAAGTCAAAGTCGCTTAGTCATGTCTGATTCTTTGCATCCCCATGGACTATAGTGTCCATGGAATTCTCCAGGCGAGAATACTGGAGTGAGTAGCCTTTCCCTTCTCCAGGGGATCTTCCCAACCCAGGGGTCGAACCCAGGTCTCCCACATTGCAGGTGGATTCTTTACCAGCTGAGCCACAAGGGAAGCCCAAGAATACTGGAGGGGGTAGCCTATCCCTTCTCCAGCCCTTCTCCAGCGGATCTTCCCGACCCAGGAATCAAACCGGGGTCTCCTGCATTGCAGGCAGATTCTTTACCAGCTGAGCCATGAGGGAAGCCCCGTGGAGGAAACCGTAAACCCATGTGGATCGAGCAAACCCCTTGTAACCATGAACTACACCCCCTCTTCTAGCCATCATTCACGTAGCATACGTGTATCTACTGAACACTTACTCTGGTCCAGACACTGTAGGGAAAATGAAAATCTAGACACAGTCCTGGCCCTGCATGAACTCATTACCTAGCAAAGAAGCTGGGTCTTAGTATGAGAAAATATTTAAAGAATGAATGAATGACAGGAAAATAATACATGTCATCGTCAACTATATAGGCCCAGAGAAACAAAATGGTGTAGTGAGTTTCAAGTTAGGCTGGGGATGAATCCTGAGCCTGCAGGTACTGGCAGTGCGACCTGAAGCATGTTACTCAACCTCTTGAGGCTTTGGTCTCCTCATCAGTAACACTCTCGTTTGCTTGTTGTGAGAGGGAACACTATTGAAGGCAATAATGGAAAACAAATTGATCCAGTGTCCCTCAACAGGGATGATGATAAAGTTATTGAAGGACTCCAAGCAGGAGGAGGTAAAACATCTCAGTTTTTATTTCAAAATTCATCTGCTGAAAGAATCAAGAAATAACGAGTCCACAGTTGCAGAAGCTGAGAATCTTTGCCTTTTGAAGGCAAAGAGACATCAAGTCAGGCCATGTCAGCATGGGAATGAACCCAAGGGAGCCTTTCAGGAAGAGCAAGAGACTCAAGTACCGCACAGATCCCAGACATCCAGCCACGTAGCCCAGACCTCCGTCTCCTGACGCCAAGCCCGAGGCAGTTACCCCTACTCCACACTTTCCCAAGGAGTTGTATTTCAGGGTAGAAATTTTGCTTCAAGAACAAATAAGCTCACAATATTTTCCTAACACATTCCTCTTCAAAATGCCTAGACTCAGAAAGTCTACACACCATCCAAATGATCAGCTTACTGAGGCGCATTTCCCACAATCCAGTGGTGTCCCCAACGCTTTCTTCTGAAGCTCAAGAGGTATGTTCTGCTTAAACGTGAGCTGGGCCCAGAAGTGAGGACAGGGACATGTCCTACACTGTTGCCTGGTACAACACATGTGTTTTTAATCACTGGAAGTAAAATGTGCTATTTCATTGTACCCTCAGAAGACCCATTTATTACAGTATAATGCATGCCACCCCAGAGCCAAAGCTTGGTCTGAGCTATCCATTGCCACCTCCATCGCCAGAACCAAACAGCACAATGGTGCCTTGAGCATCCATTTCCAAAATCCACCGAAGGCCTTATTTTCCTAAGCCAACTTTTGCACGAAAGGCTTTCATAATCTGCCTATTGACTGAAGGAAAAGAGAGAGGGAAAGAGGAAGAAGGAAGTGAGAGAGGAACCAAGGGGTGGGGGGAGAATGAAGGACTGTATGATCTAAACTATAGACCTGAATGATTAGCCATTAGCAGCAGCCAGCAGAAGACCTTGAAGAGTGTGCCATCACTACATTCGGCCTGAAACAGGCTTCTGATCCCTGAGGGTTATGAAGCTGTTGTTGAGAGACCCTGATATGTTTTCCAGCAAGCAATTGGCAGTGATGGACAAGTACGTTAGAAGAATCAAGGGGTAACCGCCTTGGGCTTGACATCAGGAGACCAAGGTCTGGGCTAGTAGGCTGGATGTCCATGATACCACGTTTTCTATGAGGTCCTCAACATTCAGTTGGAGAAGGCAATGGCACCCCATTCCAGTACTCTTGCCTGGAAAATCCCATGGACCGAAGAGCCTGGTAGGCTGCAGTCCATGGGGTCATTAAGAGTCGGACACGACTGAAGCGACTTCACTCACTTTCATGCAATGGAGAAGGAAATGACAACCCACTCCAGTGTTCTTGCCTAGAGAATCCCATGGACGGGGGAGCCTGGTGGGCTGCTGTCTATGGGGTCACACAGAGTCGGACACGACTAGAGCGACTTAGCAGCAGCAGCAACAACATTCAGTTAAGAGGTCAGGCCTATGAAGCTTTTCAGATCTCAGTTCCCCAGATGCCCAAGGAGTTGGAATACGCGTTGTTCAGCAAGTTCTGACATATGTCAGAGAAGGCTTGTTTCACACTGGTCTCTTCAGTTTCCAGTTCCTCATCTTTATCCATATTTCTGGAGGGCCAATAAAAACAGATGAATCACCTTCTCCCCAAAGTGATGACAATTCCAACCACATACATTATGGCTTAGCCTCTGGCACAGATGTCATCTTTCCAACATGCCCACTGCCCTCCCCTGCCAGGCTCTCCTCCCGAGCTGCCACAAAAGCAGAATCTTTCCCAGGAACTCCTGTCCCTTCTATTGCAAATCTACAATTAGCTGCTCAAAGCAACAAAGTATTAAAATTAACTTTCTCTAATCTATTCTTCTCATCCACTCCATCCACTAAGAAACTCCAACCAAGGAGAAACTAAATTAAAAAGATGACATCAATCAGGATGTTGGTAACACAGGTCTAAACACTGACCAAGAGGAACCAAGAATAACCCTCTCTTCTGGACTGCATTCATTTTGGATCAATAATGAGTAAGAAACCTTTTCTGAAATTTTGACTCAGCCAAATTAAAATTTTGCCTTGATAACCCACTTCAAGTTTCAGCTTAGTCTTACTGTTTCCCAGGTAATCCCGAAAGGCTAGTTTCTCTGTATGCATCCACAGGTTTGTCCCCAAACTGTTTCACTATTTTTCATAAGGATTGGCTGATTTTAAAGCATATGAGACATTTATCATAGTACAGGTATATAGCAAGTTCTTAGTAAAAAGTACTTATAATTGTTCCTCTTTAAAAAAAAAAAAAAAAAAGAAATAGTAAATGTGCTCAACATCAGTAATGCAGATGGTTATTCTGGCATTTCCAGGCAGAAATCCTATCCAATGTACAGATCAAATATTACTACTATTATTAACAATGTGCTAATCTCCATAAAGGAGTCTCCCTTCAAGAGTTAAATATATTCCCTCCGATGTTATTTGCTTTTTCTCCTAAGTAAATCTGTCAAAAATTCTGATAGTGAAATCCATATAAATGAGATTTATTTTACTTTCCAATAGCTTCAGATTTGAGTCAAAAAAAAAAAAAATCCTCTGGATAACAACTGGCAGGCATAAGCACAGGATATTTTGAAATGGCACAAATGGTAGATCTTACTGAAAAGCAAAGGTGAACCCCAACACATAACCTAGCACATTCTATTAACATAAGTAAAGTAAGTAGGGAAGAACCAAGCTCTCAGCGAACAGCGCCCATTCCAGACCTGTGCTGGGAACTCAGGTCCACCACGTTCACTTGATGAACACGAGCAACTAAGAGCAACAGACACGTCGAGAGCCCCATGGGTAACACCCGTGCCCTCCAATCCATGATCACCTTCACGACAGTCACCCACGGAACACTGTGCTTCTCCAGGGTCACCAGCAGTCTCGATGAGCCAACAGTGAACCCATCTAGGGGGCTGCCTCTACACCCAAAGCTTGGAGGTGAACACTGCCGTTGTTTCCAAAAAGGGCATTTCTTTATATGGACAATGCTTCTCCAATCCATGATCACCTTCACGACAGTCACCCACGGAACACTGTGCTTCTCCAGGGTCACCAGCAGTCTCGATGAGCCAACAGTGAACCCATCTAGGGGGCTGCCTCTACACCCAAAGCTTGGAGGTGAACACTGCCGTTGTTTCCAAAAAGGGCATTTCTTTATAAGGACAATGCTAACAAGCGACAGCCTGGTTAAGCTATTAAATACAAAAAAAAAACAGAAGGGTTTCTGTCTGGTAATACAGTAAGACTGTCAGGTCTGACCAGCTAAGCAGATACGGGTAATGTAATACCAAAGACAAATCATCTGGGCTCTTTAAGAATACATGGTTGGTGCTAAGAAAATCTTCAAGAGCCAAGTATTTTGAGAGTTATAAAGTGATGTTATAACAAGGTCAGGAGTCCAGGTACATAGGTTTTAAATTACTGCAATAGCCTATAATAGAGCCCTATAAAGGGCTGAAAGGTACTTCGTTACCACATTGGAAAAGCAACCTAGACGCTTCTGAAACCGTGGGTACAATTTGTATGGCTTCTTCAGGTTTGTGTTAACTGCACAAAGTTAGCTAGGATGGTCAGAGGTGAGCGAATATTTCTTGAGAAAATTAGTTAATGAAATAAACCATTGGAAATGAGCCTTCAATTACTTCAGCCTGACACCCTGCTCAGTAAAAGGAATGCATTTCTTTTTCCATTGCCCTACTCAAGTCAGGTGATTGGAAAAGACATACCACCAGTGGTGTATTCAAACAAAGCAAAACAAGATCGCACCAACTGCTTTTCATTTAAAATAAGTTCTGAAAGCTGGCTGCCAAATCCTGAGTTATAGTAAACAAGTGAGCTAACTCACTCATGTATGTTCCCCCAATTACAGTTCTTTATACATCACAGTCCAGTCCAGTTTTTACCTCCAGATTCTTTTCCATCATGACACAAAAATACTTCCTGACTAAGAAGCCGATGCCCGTTACAACTCCACAAGTTCTGTGGGTATCCTTCAAAAATGAAAGCCTTGTCGCAACACATCACTGATCGAGGGAAAAGTGCCTTTGTACGCAATGGTCCAATTGGTATTTGTGGTCACCAGGCTTGGCAGCTCTCATTTCTCTTACCGCCAGTCCCACAGCAATGTAGCCAGGTGCCATTTTTAAAGGAAACCACTGTAACTAGTCCTAATAGTTTCAATCAGCACTTTACCAAGTGAAAGATGGGCTACCCAGAGATGTTCCAAAGACAAGCCAGGGAAGTCACAGGAGAGAAGAGCTATGAAACAAGTCCTAGGGTTTATTTTCTGGATGACACCAAGGATGTTTTATTTTTAATGTACCTAACCCACCGGGTTCTGTTAACACATTCACCTATTTTCCTAAGGAACTTCTGTTAAGATTACGCAGCTTTCACCCTTGAAGGCCCAACACATCAGAGAACTGGCATTCCTCTTCTAACCGTAACTCATCTCACAGTTCAAGAAAGGGGGCGACTCAACGGGGACTTCCCTGGCGGTCCAGAGGTCAAAACGCCACGCTTCCACAGCTGGGGGCTCAGATTCAATCTCTGGTCAGGAAACAAGATCCCACATAACACTGTCAGTTCAGTTCAGTCACTCAGTCGTGTAGCACGGCCAAAAAATACAAAGGGAGACAGCTAGCTTTGCCTCTCCACTGTCCACCGTACGATGCTGAGTGTTTCCCTACAGACGATTCTCCTGTAGCCTTGCCCCTTTCCCTCTCACCTTATTAACGCCATCTGATGTCAGAAGTGGGGTTGCTTCACTCCAGGATAGACATAGAAAACAGTACTACTATTTCTGCAAATTTTTAAAAACATTTACAGGCAGACCTTGCTTTATCATGCTTTACTTTACTGAACTTCACAGATATTGCTTTTTTTTTAACAAATTGAAGATTTATGCCAATCCTATCAATGCCATTTTTCCAACAGTATTTGCATTTTGTAATTCTCATAGTATTTCAAAACGTTTTCATTACTACTATGTTTATTATGGTGATCTATGATCAGTGACCTTTGATGAATACTTTTGAGAAAAACTACAACTCACTGAAGGCTCAAATTATGGTTAGCATTTTTAGCAATATTTAACTAAGGTACATACGCTGTATTTTTAGACATAATGCTTTGCACACTTAACAGACTAGAGTATAAACATAACTTGTACACCCACTGGGAAACCACAATACTCATGTGAATCCTTTATTGCTCACTTTATTGCAGTGGTCTGGAACTGAACCCACAATACCGCCCATGTTTGCCTGTATGTGGATGCTTCATGAGCATAAAGGTATAAATGAGTGTAACATTTAAGAATGGAAAATGGGAAGTTTGTGAGAGAGGGGTTACAAATGAGGCTTCAAATATGTGCAATGTTTTATTTTGAAACAAAGGGAAGAAAAACAAATATTGTATAATATCACTTACATGTGGAATCTAGAAAAATGGTAGAATTTATTTGCAGTCACAGATGTACAGAACAAACTTATGGGGGCCTCCCAGGTGGCGCTAGTGGTCAAGAATCTGCCTGCCAATGCAGCAGACGCAAGACACGTTTGATACCTGGGTTGGGATGATGCCCTGGAGAAGGAAATGGCAAGCCACATCGGTATTCTTGCCTGGAAAATTCCACAGACAGAGGCGCTTTGAGGGCTGAAATCCATGGGGTCGACTTAATACAAGCAAGCACACGTGTGCACACACACACAGGTGAGATGAACTGGAAGATTGAGACTGACATATATACACTGTATATAAAATAAATGAGAGAACTTACTTATAGCACACAGAATTCTACACAGCACTTGGTGGTGACATAAATGGGAAGGAAACTCAAAAAAGAGGGGATATATGTAATACAGATGACTGACTCACTAGCAAAGTCTATATACAGTATAATTCACTAGCTTGTATATACAGCAAGAAACTAACAACATTGTAAAGCAACTATACTCCAACAAAAATTCTAAAAAATAAGAAACAGAGAAGTAAATATGACAAAATGATAACATTTTAAAATCTGGATGATGACAACCTAGAGGGGAGGAACGGTGTGGGAGGTGGGAGGAAGGTTCAAGAGGGAGGGGACATATGTATACCTATGGCGGATTCATGTTGATGTATGGCAAAAACCAACACAAAATTGTAAAGCAACTATCTTCCAATTAAAAATAAATCTTTTTTAAAATCTGGAAGATGGGTTTATAGGTGTGTTACTCTTTTGACTTTTTCCTCAACGTTGGAAATAGTTCATAAATGTTTTTTAAAAGATAGGTATACTGACAAACTTAAGAACTAAGAATTCCACAGATATCTGAGCATTCATTTATAAAAAAGAAACTGAAAAGTTAGCTAGTAACTGAGAGCAATGGACTGAGTATTTTTTATCCCAAGAAAGCAATGACTGTGTTAGGCATGTCCTAATAGACATTTTATATATCCATTTATAACCTCATGAGTTATTAACTTCATTTAACAGATGAGGAAACTGTTACTCAGAAATTAACATGGCCAACGGTGCAATGAATTAAGCAGCAAAGTCAAGATTCAAAGTCAGGTTGAAAGGCTTTAAGATACAGGCTGTCTCGTGGGTTTCCCTCAGAACAAAGCAGTACCCTCCACAACTAACATACCTCTAAGTTTTTACATGGTGGAGCTCAGAACCAGACACTGAAGCCACCAGAACACTCCCCTTTACCCCCTAGAAATCCCCAGGGAAGGTCAGCTCCACCCCCATTCTTCTAGGAGCACCTTGACAGTCAGCTGTCCCTTCCCGGTGACCTGCAGGCCTTGGAAGCAGCATACAGTATTCACTACAAAGTGAATAAAGGGCAGCAGCGGGCACTGGAGGGGCTCAAGCACAGCAGGATACAAAGAACAAGTCTGACGCGGCATACAATGGTTTTTCAAATTAGAAGTGTCTAGGCGTTAGTCATAAAATCCATTCAGGGGGCCATAACCAGCATTTCCTGAAAAAAGAAGGGAAAAAAAAAGGCAGGAAGGAAGGGAACTGATGTGTCAGATGCACAGAAGACAAGTGATGTTTCACACAGCTTTGTCCGCTGTACACACACTACTGACCTCAGTGTGTTCTGGATCACGGTTCAAATGAGCTTACTTGCATCGCAATCAAAAGGTTTGAAAGTTACTGCTCTAGAAGACAGAGGATTTAGGGTAGAGGCTGGAGCCTGCAGCACACCCCAGATGGCCAGGAGGGACCCTTAAGGTGGTATATAGTAACAGTAGAACGAAAAGAATGATAAACAAAAAAAAGACACACTTGAAAACGAGAGAATTTGGGCAGGGAAACCCAACGAAAACACTAAGGGATTACACATGGGCCATTCGAGGGGAAGGCAGCCATGACAGACAGGCCAGCTGTGAGGAAGAGCTGGTGAAGGTCCGCAGAGGCGGCAGGAGGCACGTTTAGGGTGAGATACGTTAGGCTGCAAGAGACGAGAGGACATACAGATAGACTACAAAAGCAGCTCAGCCACACCATGCCCTCAGAGCCAGGGCCCCTCACTGCTTTAACCTGGTCACCTTTCATAAAACTGGATTAATTCTCTTTCAGTTAAACCATGTTTTAAATTTATGCTCTGTCCTCAACCAAGTGGTTATGATTTTAAAAAGCACATAATCACACTAAAGAACCAATACCATCAGTTAGTCTCCGGCTATTACATTATTCACCATCCCAAGGGCTTCCCTTTGATTTAGCATTTGATGGATAAGTACAGACGGGTCTGTCGTTTGGCTGCGAGAGCGTCCACTGACGGCATCAGCACTGGGGCTGGGAGCCGCAGGGCCCCGGCGGCCCTGGCACTCCCGGAGAGAGCTGGGCCAGAAGGGGCCCGGCAGCTGCCTGCAGCCTGTGCCCGTCCCGTGAAGCCGCACAGCTGGCTCGAGGGCCCTGCTGATCCAGCAAGAGGGCACAAGGGAAATGGCAGAACTCCAACAGATCACTTTATTCAAGGCTGAATCCCCAAAGTACATCCGAATAGACATAATTAAACAAGGCAGTGTGGACCAAAAGGTACAATGTCATTCCCACCAGGACCCCTGATGAAGGGAGGTTTGCTTTACAGAAGGCTTTTTACGAAGTAAATTACATTAATTACCAACATTTAAAAACATCCAACATTTAAGGGTTTTGAATCTCTGATTTATTAGACAGCATGGAAATAACAGGTTTAGGTTATTTTACAGAAAGAGCTCAAGCTGCTCATACACAGCAACTGAGCTTGCTGAGGGAAAAACAATTCTTCAGACTACTGCACAAGGACACAAAGACTCCTCATCCTACAGTCAGGAGGAAAGGGCACACCATCAAGAGAACAGAGAAATTCACATACTAAATAATGTGTCCACAATGACTAAAACGCATCCCTTAAGGGACAATCATGTATTGGTAGGAAGCAAAACAAAGCTTTCCATAGAGAAACCACTTTCACGAGATGGTTAGGTGGACCTGCAATGAAGAAAATACATTTCAAAAGATGGGTTCAGATGTACATACTTACAAATAAAAATAAGACCTCTCTCTGTAGCAAAAGAAAATTTTTAAAATACATCATGGATAAAACAAATTTCAGTAAAGGTCCAAGTACCATTCAGATACATACATTTGCAAATAATATAAATAAAAAAACAAAAAGGGTGACAACAAAAATACGATTTGGAACTACCTAGAATAGGCCAAGCTAAGTTCATGTTCTGCTTCGGGGCATTACATTGAGATGAATCTCATTCTCACTGTAATTTTTTTCTTTTTAACCTTAATCACCAGCGGCTGGGCAACTGAAATGGACATGAGAACTATATAAATGTCAGAGAAATATGTAAACCTCATTAATGTTTCCAAAAATTCATTTAGAGATAGAAACAGGTCCAAATAGATGCCTGTCTAAATGTACTGCAATTACGTTACAATTATTTTTCCAAATACACAGATATGCTCTGTCTTTTCTCAGCTCATTACTGACTCAAACAATTTGCCCTTCTGGGATCAATTGTTTGCTAATAAATAATTGTTTACAGTCACAAAATGATGTTAGGAGGTTTTCTTATTAGTTTTCCTCCTGCACCCTAATAAGATTGAAAACGAGCTGATTCCCCAGAGTCTAACCTTAACCTCGCTTTGTTTCACAGCCCAGGAAATGATGACCCATCTGCTTCAGAAAATAATGGACGGCCGAGAGGAAATATTGTTTAATTGTAGATTAACCTCCTCATGAGGCAGTCTGAAGCAGCTTTAGAATTAGCAACTATAACCAGCAAGAGAAACAAACGGCTCAAGAGCCTTCTTCTCTACCATTTAAGGCCCAGAAAGAATGCAAAGGGGGCTTTATTACCTACACTTATTTACAAACATTTATTTCCGCAGCGGCAACAAAAATCAAGGTCAAAACCGACTCTCAGAAGTGCTGGTGCTGCCCTCCCCTTCTGTTTGCCCAAATACCTTTAAATGCAGAAAAACCATCAAACCATCTCATGCGCTAAAGAAAGTGTTTCAAAAAAAAAAACAAACAATTAAAAAAACCTCTTTTCCAATATTTTCAGATTCTTATAATATTAAAAGTAAAAAATGTTCCCTGGCTTCTTTGTTAATAGTAATATATCCACCATTGGGGAGTACGAATTGTTTTATTATCATCAACATGGCACTTAAGTAAATGAAATCTTGTCAAGTACATGGTGACCTACAAGTTCAAAAGAAAAAAGAACAGCATGAGATCAAAATGGCCGGCCAGGACAAGAGACACAAAAGTGAGAGATCAAATGCAAACCCAGCCCTTTATCCAGCAGGCTTCCCAGGCTACACCTTTTCTAAAGGTGCGCCTGGGAAGGCACGCACGGTACGGACCATTTCACACTCTGCCCTCTCTCAGGGGCTCAAACAGCTTAGCAAGGGCCCTCTATGCCATTCTAATTCACAAGAGGACAGGAATCCTGGAAGCAGTCAGTTATTCCATAAATATTTACTGAGGACTTCCTTCCAGGGCCTGAGGAGAGAGGGACAAGGAGCAGGACGAAGACTCTTGGGGGCTGGTATTTTATAGTCAAACAGGTGTCCAGGTATCAGGTTTTCCTCAAGTCTGGTACAGGTAACTAAGTAAAAAGCTCTGCCCTATGTACCAAGAAAATGTAAATGGTTCTTCCCTGTCAACAGTTACACCCAAGAGCCAAAGACATCTACAGAAATTTCAAAACTAAGGAAACCTAGTATTCCAGGCAAGCCCATATTACTCTGAATTTCCAGTAAGACCTGAAGGTCATTTCATTCTGTGTAAATATTACAGAAACAACCTCTGTGGAGAGCAAAGATTTTTGGCAGTTCAAATTCTTAAATACCTTAAATAGAATTTGCTAAAATAAATTATTCTTGAATTCCTCAACTTAATTTTGAAGCAATGAGCTAGTAATAACTCCAGAGATTCAAATAATAGTGCCTATTCAAGAAGAATGAGAGTTTGACATTCTTCTCTACAAAACAACTAGGCACAATTTTATCCATCAGACGTCTATCAACCTACGGATATTGAAAGCTTGGGAGAACAAGATAAAATCAACTCCAGCCCTAGAGTCAGCTGTAATATCAAGCAGGCATCAACAATGCTATTCATGAATTTAGAAAAATTAATAAATCCTAGGTTGAATGCAAGAAAAGGCTCAAATACAGGTGAAGCATACTCACTTGGGTTTTGTTTCTGCATCTGTCACTTGGCGAATGAAGATACCATCTTCGGGATGGTCCGTGTCATCCATTTCATACATATACGACGACGCTATTGCAAGCGTGGTCCCATCACTGCTGAAGGCAAGTGAGGCAATGCTGGTGGGGTACCGATGGAACTGGCACAGTCGCTTTTTGTTAAATGGATCCCAAATATTTACAAATCCATCAGAACCACCTGCAAGGGATTTCAAAATAGTTCTTGAAAGCAGTTACAAAAATAGTCATTGTCTTGACAATTTTTAAGATCACAGAAGTTGCATTTTCCCCAGGGAATATTATACTAGATTTTTTTCCCCTTTAAATATCATAAAAAAAACAAGCACAATTTTTAAGAACTTTGCCCACTTCCCAGGTGGTCCAGTGGTTAATACGCCACGCTTCCAATGCAGGGATCACAGGTTCAGTCCTTGGTCAGGGAACTAGGATCCCACATGCAATACAGAATGACCAAAAAAACACAAACCTGCCCAAGTACAAACATGCAGCGTTCCATTAACAGCAAAAGTGCATTAACAAGCAGATAGAAGTGAGCATGCCATACTCTACCTGTGGCAAAAGTATTGTGGATGTTGTGAAAGGAAATGGCGTTGACTGGGTAAATCTGCTCAATATTGTTTTCTTTTAGTCTGTGACACTTGAAGGCATACTTCTTCTTCTGTACCTCAGGGCTTGGGTCCAGGTACTCAACTGCCACTCGACCTTCAATAGAACTTAATACATAACCCTGACAAGGACATCAGAAGACAAAACTAGTGAATCCAGATTCCAAAACAAGGCATATACTCCCAAATTCAACCCACACTAAAGAAAGGTAATTATTTTTAAAATGAAAAGAGAATATGGCTGTATTTTAAACACATGTTTAAGCAGGACTTAATTAAGATCACTCCAAAAGTTTAAAAACACTTATACCTGTTATATTAAAAAACAAACAAAAAAGGCCACCATCACTTACTTTCTTTACCAGTACTCTGCACACTGCAATCAAAAACGTCTAGGTATTCTGTCAAACCTCACAGGAATTTTTTAATTATTTCAATATAATTTATTTGTTGTCCTGTCCAGAAGGGGACTCAAATTCATTCCATCACTTGCAATATATTTTTCTTGGCTTGATGCCTCCTCACTTCTAACAGCTCTAGGAAGAACTGTATATTCTTCACTGAAGGTGTATCAATAATCCAGACCAACTGGAAAACCAGCTTTCCATCTGTCATCCTGCCTCTTGCTTTTAACTACAGCAAGTCAAGTTTATACCCAAACAACACAGATTTTCAGCAAGGTTCAAAAGTGCTCTATAATTTCAAACCTCTCCTCACCTTGCTGTGAAACAGTATGTCAGAGAAGATAAGAGAGGAAGATAGTATGAAATCTATATTTTACTTCTTTAATTTTTCAAGATATGAAAAAGATTTATTCCTAAAAAACTATTAACACTGGTAACGGAAAAAGAATCAATAAAATGTTACTTTTAGTTAAAAAGCTTCCATTATAAACTACAGATAAACTCCGACAGAAACTTTTGGATATAAAACATCGTAATATTCATAAATGCAAGCATATTTGAACCATGCATTTAAGGTTTTTCATAACTTCAATTCCAATGGAAACTTACAATATCCTGAGAAGAACTGTGATCACCATTTGAGGTACTAGCCTTTTGAAATAAAGAGCTAAGAGAATAGCATAGCGGACCTAATTCTTTCAAGCTCCACAACCACTAAAGGACAGCCATAATATTCCAAAGATATCTGCTGTTTTTAATGACTTTCCTCTTATAAAATTCCCAGAGCAAATGACCCCACCACCAACTTCCCTTCGAACTTTCAGGACTGGGGGCAGGGGAGCATTAATAAAGTGTCACCTCATCTAGTAATGATGATGGAAGGTGACCCACACTGTTCATCAAGAGTTAGTCACTATATGAGGCACAGCTCCCCCCTAACCTCAGAGGCATTCCTTAAAAAAAAAAAAAAAAAAAATGTAGGTTCTGCTCTCAGACTAGCTAAAAAGTTCGATTAGTATTAGGGTACAAAAGGGGGAAAAAAGAAGGGAAAAAAAAAGGGAAAAAAAGAACACAACAAATTCCCGTAACTCTACATTTTCAGATTTAAACTTGAATTCACTGTTTGTAAATTAAAATACCTGCAAAACTCTCTTCGATTACTGTATACCTGTCAAGCTTCCTGGAGGAGGAACACCAAGGAATCAGAAACCCACTGGTTGATTACTTACCCTCTGTGAATATCAAAGCCTTCTCTAAAATTGAGTTTAACACACTACCTTTTAACAAAAAGGCTGTTGAAAATACACCTAACAGAAATTCCAATCACCACTCAAAAAAAAAAAAACAAAGAAAGAAAGCAATGCGTAAAACACAGTGACCAAATCATTATTATAAAGGATTCCACTATTTTCAACTTCCGCAGCGGGCGGGGGAAGCAAGGTCAGTACCTGCTTGTTGGGGAACGCTCGGATGCAGCGCGTCTGGTACTTGAGGCTGGACTCGCGGCGCTGCTGCACGTAGCCCATGTTCCGCAAGTCCCACACCAGCACTCTGCGGCCTGCGGTGCCCACGATCAGCCGGTCTCCCGAAACCGACAGGGTATACACCTTTCAAAAAAGACCGAAACTTGCTAAAAATGCAGGCCTGCAAATGGCATTTTGCTCCAAAATAAAGTCTACATGCCTGCAAATGGCATTTTGCTCCAAAATAAAGTCCACGGATCATAAAACCATTAAAAAAAAGTTAGCTGATAGGTTCTCAAACACAGGTACCAAAATTTTAAATACTTCAGTTACACAAACCAGGTAACTGGCACAAAATAATACACCTAAGATATTCTTAATACTTAACAACGTATCATAATAATGCACATTCTAATTAACTCTCCAAAAGTATCTCTGAAGACGATTCTCTTTTTTACTAAAACAAACTAAATTATTAAATAATTTTATAGCCCTCCTGTTTCATTTAATCACAATATAAAAGTGTAAAAGATACTCAAAAAGGAGACAATAGACAATAAAACCATAAAAACAGCTCAAGATACCTTTCAATGGGCTTCTGGCTTTTCATAAGACAATCATTTTCAAAGTTATTTTTCTATGACCACCTTTTAGACAGAGATTTCACGTTATAACTCTTTGATTTTCCCACCTGTCACACTTAATAAATAGGGCTTTCCAGGAAGAGTAAGAGAGTTAATATTAATTACCTGCTTACTTGCTTTTGGTGGCATACGAACTCAAAATTAAAAGACAAGGTCAGTGGTCTGGCATATGACAAAGCAAATTTTTACACCTTGACGTCACACTAAACACTCAAGACAGTTATGTTTCGGAAAATTTTAAAAGCATTTATCCCCTAAAAACAACTTTTTTTCCCCTCAAAATTCCTTTTCTTCAATAGTAAAACAACTTTCACAAATTATCCCCTTATAATAAATCACAAAATTTCCTGCAAATAAGCCTTTAAGGTGACTTACTTTCAAATACATTATCTGGAGACCAAACAGAGATAGCAAATTCATGAAAATAGTAATAAAATGTACTTTCCTGATCATGTTAAATCATTTTTTTAAAAACCTAGACTTCAGGTATATAACTGTGTTCTGATCATTACTTTCAATTAATAAGCAACTAATTTAATCTAATTTAATATTTTAAAACCTGAAAAATCACTATAAAAAATGAAGAGGCCTCATTACATGCTAAGACATTTCTTTAACATTCAGTAATTAAAGCTTATGGTTAGTTATCACTAACATATTAACCACGTAATCGTCCCCCCCACCCCACCCCCCAGGGAGGGCGGAGGGCAGAGGTGGGGGGACTGGGTTTAATGACATAATAACCTGATAATTTCTACAATCTAGCCTTAAAATTCAACAACTAATTTGACCAAGAGAAAAAACACAGAATTTAAAAGACTCAAAACAGGAGATTTAATACAAGTGTATTTCAATGAGATATAGTAAGATTTACTGCTGTTTATTCAAAAAACATTTGCAGAAAAACAGAAATTAGCGTGAGACATATGAAACACCGAATTAAAAAAAAAAACAAAGAATCCAGAGAAAGATCACTTTGTAACAGTACAATCAGAATGGGGATTTTATCTTAAATCTTTACCATCCAGGTGACACACAAGCTTCTAACAGTGCTTTCTATCCCCACTGATCGTAAATCAAGTAAAAACACTGTCATGCTACTGACTAGGTATATACATTTATCAAAGACCGTATTAAAAAAAGTGACATAATGAACCTTGCTGAACCAATAAGCAGCTTGATTCAGTGTGGCTGTCCATTATATGATATTCTGTCAGCAATTTATCACAGCTCTTAACATGTTACATACAACCATAAATCAAAACTAGAAACAATGCAATTATTTTATTCTGAACAAAGGTCTTGCCAGGAGTAGATTCGACTGTGATGTGACAAAAATAATGGCTCTTTGGATGCACTACAGTATATAATGACAGCTAACAGAACTGAATAGTATATTTACACTGAGGAAATAGACTCAAGTGAAGGATACCTTTAAACTGCTAAAACAATCAATCTTTAAAATTAACTACCACCTGATAAAGTCTGATGAGGATACAGCAAGAACGCTCAATTACACTTTCATTGTACAGATCAAAAGGTTAGAATAATACACAACATTTCAGTTTTAAGAAGCTTCCTTCAACTACCTCTGTCAATATTAAAAATAAATAAATTATAAAAGCCAAGGAATAAAGGACATCTTTTTCACTAAACTTTAAATGATAACCCATTTCACCCTCTCACAGTCAACTAAAGAGAAAGCTCAGGCCATAGTGAAAATGACTGATGCTCCATCTCACTTCCTGCTTGGGGAAGTCAAACTCAATTTCAGTCTTTGCTAAATGACTTCTCTGAAAAGTTGCTGCTCAGCCTTAGGATCTAAAGCATTACAATACATGGAAGTGGGTTTATCACTAGTGCTATCCAGTATAAATGTGAAAACTGACAGGAAAAAGCTGACCAAAGTATGATTAGTTTTCCTTTACATATTTAGTTGGGTTTGTAAAATAAACTCATCAACTCTTAACCTCTAAATTCAACATTATCTTCATCATTTATCAAGTCAAATCACCCCAAGAACCATAATTCCTGTCATGAACATAAAAAGCCTACCTTTTCAGGCTGAGAGAAGGTCCCAGCATTACAAGGGGTTCTGGGATCCCACAACTTAACCGTCTGATCCCAGCTTCCAGTAACCATCACATTCACTTCGGGACAGTATTCAACACATCTGATAGGGGCATCGTGGGTTCCAACAAGATTTTCTGTAGGAATAAAAATAAACCAACAACCAACACTTAGCTTTACTAAAGATTGCTCAGGTGAACAACAAAAGGAAACATTCATTGTACTGTAATGAATCCACTTCCACCCACTCAACAGAAGTATCTACACATAGAAAAACTCCAGGACTACAAAGTCATTCATTCACCTCTGTCCACCTCACAGTGCATAGCTTGATTCACTGGCACAGTAATACGAAAAGCTACCTTGAGTTTCAGACTACATTAAAATCTGGTGTATCTGTTATTTTCATCACTTGATTCTAGATTCTTTCAAATCAGGAACCTTGTTTCAACTCTATAGTTCTGACTGTATCTAGTGCATGTTCTGATACATGCTAAGTGTTCAAGACATACCTGTTGAATGAACACTTGAGTGGAGAATTCTGGTCCAACGGATCTGGATAAAACTTATCACATTAAGCTGATGTTTCAAAGAAACGAATTTAAGTGGTAATAGGATTATCTGAAAGCTGGGGATGAGGAAGGCAGGGAGGCTCAGAATTAATAACCACTTGGTTTTCATGGTGGTTATATTTCTTTCCTCCTTTAATACTTATTTGGCTATGCTAGGTCTTAGTTGTGACATTCAAACTCTTAAGTTGTGGATGTGAGATCTAGTTTCCTGACCAGGGATTGAACCCAGGCCCCCTGCATTAGGAGCATGGAATCTTAGCCACTAGACCACCAGGGAAGCTCATCAAATTTCTAATACATAATTTCTTCCCTTTCAACTTTTCACATTATCTCATTCATTCATTCAACTAACATCTACTGTCTACTATGTGCCAGAATCTATACCACATGCTAAGGTAACAACAAATACAAAGAGTATGTGGTTCTGATCCTCAAAGAGGAAAACTACCTGTTTTAAAACACTCCATTTAAACAAGAATGAAAAGTATCTCATAAAATTCAGCAAAGACCTCCTGAGAATAACCAGCTATTTCCCTTAATTATGGTCTCCAGCATCAAAAATCTTTGTTTGCTTTTTGGTGTTTTCTTGAGTTTTCAAACAAATAGAACCTAAACCTGCAAGCTAACCTCCTAATTAGAAAAAACTGCTAGTAAACAAAACCAAACATCTGCAGCTGTGAGTTACACGACAAAACGGCTTTCACATAAAAGCCTCTTCTGATTGGATCCTTCTTTCTTTCTGGATAAAATATAGCACCCATCCTCCATCCATTCTCTCACTGTCCAACTCCTCCTCATTAAGTCCTATCTCTGTGCCTTGCTATGTTCTTCAAGTATATCTAACACGTGCATATACAACATAAACAAAAAAACCTTCACTAGAGAGCTCTGTGTATTTGAGTTCCATTCCAATCTCTATTCTACTTCCAAGTCACGATAAACATGTGGGTAATTCATTTCATCGCTTAGAAATTAACTAAAAGAAAACGTGTTACCCTGTCCTTCATTCAATAAATGCAACTGAATAATGTTTTATGCTAAACAATTATAAAAGCTGGGTTACTATGGTACCCAGACAGGACTGACTATTTTATAATGTCAGATTTTTAAAACTGTCTTCCTTCAGTCTGAACTATATTAGTTTCTGAAAAGAGAACTCTGAAACATCAGCACTATCCTGGAAAAATTCTACTGCAAGGCAGAACACTGCAAGATCCAGTCCCCTTCTGAGGGCAGGGTAAAGGTCAAATACATAAGTGCCACTTCATGTAAACACTGTGGTTGGAGATCACAATGAGTTATACTGTTAAAATACATACATAATATTTTGTGATTCTAACTTAATGGTTATCATTTAAACAAAAAAGTGCTAAATTCAAGCCACTTTTACTTTGAACTAAGCAATTCAGGAACTACTCTTCTTAAAGATTTGTGAGTAAGCACTAGCTAAGAAAACAATAAACTGGTAAAAATGTGGCTATGTTACCTTGATCGGTGTTCAAATCATGCATTTTCAATTGATGGTCTAATCCCCCACTCCAGGCATGTGTTGGATCCTACAAAGTAGAAGTTTCAAGTCATTCAAAACTTACAGAGCTTTAAAAAAAAAAGTGTTTAATCTTGGAGTAGGAAATGGCAACCCACTCCAGTATTCTTGCCTGGAAAATTCCATGGACAGAGAAGTCTGGAGAGCTGGCAGTCCATGAGTAGCAAAGAGTTGGACATGACTGAGCACGCATGCGTAACAGGTTATGGAATTTGGAAAATACTAACAAGGAAAATGTTTCCTGTAGCCCAATCACCTAGAGACAACTACTGCCAACACTTTACCATGTCTCTTCTAATCGTCTTATAAAAACAGATATAATTCTAAAATAAAATTTGAAATCAAACTCTGGATACTTTTTAGTTTCAGAAATACAGCCCATGTCATTAATCAATCCACAGAAATACTATCAGTAGTGATTTCGTAATAATCCATACTATTAACTGAACTTCCAATTTTCTTATGTCCTTATTGT
The DNA here is from genome assembly GCA_006410635.1 of Cephalophus harveyi. Taxonomy (NCBI): domain Eukaryota; kingdom Metazoa; phylum Chordata; class Mammalia; order Artiodactyla; family Bovidae; genus Cephalophus; species Cephalophus harveyi. The sequence continues at coordinate 156,035 of SJYT01027815.1, read as the reverse complement.
CAAACAATTTTTCTCACATTTTTATTTCAATAAACAACTACATAATAAGCATTTTTAGTGGCGTTTTCTAGGAGCAAGATTAAGGAAAACTAGGGTATGGACATTTATAAGATTCTTGCTTCTTCCTGGCAAATTCCATTCTAGAACCATCCTCTCCATTTACTTTTCCATCCATATAAAGCCACTTGCCTTGCCACATCCTGCTCAGCATTACTTATAATTTCTTGTATTGCAATGAGTTTATTAGGAGTAAACGTATCTGTGGTTTTAAACTGCATCCTTCGATTACTTGTAAAGTTGACTCTTTTAGGTTTAATAATTTTTAAATGAAAAAAAAAAAGGTGAAAAATTCCTCTACCAGCCAACTCCTCAGTTTATGTTTAGAATGAAGTACGCTGGGCTCACTCACTGTAAACAAACAAAAAGCAGTGCAAAAGAACTGAGCAAACTAAGTCGTCACCCAAACGACTATGCACGCAAATTAAGAACTGTCCACCACGCTGGCTGAGAGCCAAGACGTACTCCCATTTACTAGCAAACCTTTTAATAAGTAAGACGGCCAAATTTTACAGTCTTGCTGTGAGTTTCAAGTACATTCTGTCCAGAAAAAATCAGTGTTAACTCCATCAGAAGCTTAAGGGGAGACCCAGTTCCTGACGTCTGTCAAGTCCCCAGGGCCAAAATGCAAAACAAAGCAGCACCGGAACTTCAAAGTTAAGGGTGGGGGTGGGAGAGGAGGGGAAAGAGAGGGGCGCTGTCCAAATAACCCTACGGACAAGAGCCTTCGCCCAACACTGCAAAAGGGACGCTGATCACGAGGGCCACCGTGAAACTCAAAAGGACGCAGGAGCTGAAACGGAGAACACCTACGTAGAAGGCGCAGTCCAGGACGGCGCCGGTGTGCTGGTACTTGAGCCGCATGGAGTTGGCCGGCACATCGTAGAGGCGCACGGACGTGTCCCAGGAGGAGACCAGCAGGAACTGCGATGTGTTGGGGCTGAACTTCACCGAGGAGATGCCGTCCTCGGGGGGTTGGTTCAGCTTGAACTCGTTAGAACCGGTCATCTAGGGAACAAGGGCCTGGTGAGAGTCTCCCCACGAGGCCGGGGTCGCGAGGCGTGACTCGCAGAAGGCT
>SJYT01027815.1:138242-154764 GCA_006410635.1 Cephalophus harveyi | reverse complement strand
GCTGCCGAGTGGGTGGGGTGGGGGTGTCTCCGGGGGGGCGGGACCGAGGGAAAAGGCCGGCGACGCGCCCTCTGCGCCTGCGCAGGGCCGCCGCGCCCTCGCCGAGCGGGCCTCATCGGCCCCTCCCCGCCGCCCCTTCAGAGCTTCCCTACCGGCCGGGCCAGCACCGCCATACCCCTGACGCCGGCCTGGCCCACCGGATCCACACCCTCGCCCGCCGCGGGCTGCTGCACGCCAGCCTCTCCCCCTCCCGCCCCCGGGGCCTGCCGCCCCGCGTGCTCCTACAATAAAAAGGAAAAGCCGTGGAAGTGAACCCGGTTCCCAGCGGACTGCCCCGCCGGCTCGGGAACCCCGGGGACATCCCCGGAAAGCCCGTGCCTGCGCCCGGCCACCCTGCCCCGCTACCTCGGGCTCCCTGCAGAAGCAACTCAGCCGCCTCGCCCGCCGCCACTCGCCGCCGCCTAGCTTCCCTCGCCGCTCTCGCGCGTCGAGCGAAGTAGGCGGAGACAAAGCTCCAGCCAAAGCTTGTCATTGGCTGATTTCAAACGCCAACGTCTCCTTCTAAGGCAGCCGATTGGTCCATCCCAAGGCCCCCGGGCTCGGACGACCCCGTCAACCTGTTCCGGCACAAAGGCAAACGGCAGCCTTTCCGATCACGTGACTGCTTTCCGCCGCCAGGCTGAGGCGCCTCGCCGGTGCTGGACGCGTGAAAACTACAACTCCCAAAGAGCATCGCGCCAAGGCGGAGCTCACGCCCTCGCCTGTTCCTGTGGGGCATGCTGGGAAATGTAGTCCTTGTGACCAACGCTTGTCCTGTCCTCTGAATAGTAGGCGGGAAAGATGCTCTTTCCTTTTGACTCTTGGAGCCCTCCCCATGTCTCGGACACAAGAACTCCATTTTGGTCAGTACTTTTACAGGACTGAATTAGTCTCCCTTCCACTGGACGTACATATCCGGTGAAGTTAACCAAAAGTGGAGAAGAAAATATTTGCTCTAACGAATGTTTCGCCCCACTTTTTTCTCATTTTCCTGGACTTTCAACCTATGAAGCAGGCGGTCACATTTACCATTCTCGAAGATCTTCTGACTTCAGAGAAACTCATCCTTATTTATACTCTGCTTTATCTCTTCATTCCATCTTTCTGCAAACATTTATTGAGCACCCATTTCGTGCCAGGCCTAGTGAGAAGAGTGAGGAAAAGCATTAAACAGATCAGTTCTTGCTCTGGAGGAACTGTTTTTCCAGAAGGTTGGACAGACTGGGAAACATAATTACTCTTTAAGTGTGTTAAAGCTCAAAAGCCTCTTACAGACATATGTCCAAGTAAGACGTTAAAATGACAACCACAAGCTTCTCTCTATTCCACTCTCTCATACCCCAACAACACTCTAGGCTTACAGGCTCTGCTCTATTTTCTGTTTCTAGAATCCTCCAGAAATAGAATTTCTCAATTCTGTAATGAGAAATGCTTTGGTCTCCATGAAAGAAAAGCAATACTTAATAACTAGAATGCTGTGACTCAGTTACTATTGACTATCAAAAGCATGCTGAAATGTTTCCATTTAATCCGTGCTATACCATCTTTTTCACTGCCTTTTGTATTGTGGGAAAAATAAAACCTTACTTTATTATACAATCTTGTATGAAGTGGGAGAAAATTGTTGAGGTTAAAGTGTTTAATTTCTAAGGCAACTCGATAGAGAAAAGGTGGTGTTGGTCCTTATGCATCATATACACTGACTCAAGTGCACTTCTTTTTATGAATCTTGATACAGTAAACATACAACCACCACTCTTCTAACCAGCATACTGATGATATTCCTGCCAAAATACAGATTCTTCCCCTCTCTCAATTCAGTCGCTCAATCCTGTCTGACTCTTTGCAGCCCCATGAACTGCAGCACGCCAGGCCTCCCTGTCCATCACCAACTCCAGGAGCTTGCTCAAACTCACGTTCATTGAGTTGGTGATGCCATCCAACCATCTTTTATCCTCTGACATCCCCTTCTCCTCCTGCCTTCAATCTTTTCCAGCATCCTCACCAGTCCTCATACTTGGTTTTCTCTCTCTCCTCTTTCAACAACTTAATGGCTAGGTTAAGAATTTTAAAGTGCAGTGCCTTACCTACATTCTAATTTTGGCTAAATAATTTTATCTCCAAATAATTTTATTTGGTTCCCTCTCCCAGTTGTTTATTTAATTCTACTAGTGTTCAAGATTCTGAGCATGAATTATCCACTAATAAAATCTAAGTGTATTTCATTATCCAGTGTGTGTATGATTCAGGTCCCTCTGGACAGGCAGTTGCAGCCGGACTCGATTTGAGTTTTAAGAAACGTCAATCTTTTAAATCCAGTTTAGAGCCTGAAAGGAGGCTGATGATTTTGCTGATTATTCAAATGAATTGATAGTCTTGAGATCGGAAATCTGGCCACAATGGAGTCTTGAATAACATCTTAAATCCAAATGCAAAGCTGTGTGTGTTTCTGTGTGTTTCTGTGTGTGTGTGTGTGTGTACTTAGTAACCTATAAGAAAGAGGTATTCCTAGAAACTAATCACACTGTTGGATCATCTTTGACTCCTAATTTCTGGATTAGTAAAAAAGTGATGTATCCACTATATGACAAACGAAAAGGATCATCCCTGAAATCCTAAGGGCAAAAACCACTTTGCTGTTAACTGTCTACACAAAACCACTTCCTATAAAAGAAGTAAGCCCAAGAAAGGTATAGTGATTTAATACTGGTAAAACCATCATCTCTTTTTAAAAAACAATCTATCAAAGTGCCGACCAAAATGATATAGATGAAATATTTCTTTACAAATAGTTCCTTGAAGGCAATTTGGTTAAATCTGCATAGAGTATTCAAAGAGCAACTTAAGAGGAAAAGAAAAATTTAAAGCGGGTTATCTGGAAGGAGAGAACGTCATTGAAATATGTGTACCAAAAATATCAGAAGAAAGATGCAGTGTTAGTTTTCTCTCTCTGACCGGCTGATATCTAGCATAGTTCCCAGCCCTATTTACTAGGGCTCAGTAAATATTGAACTCAGCTGGAATTAAATAAATGCAATTGACTGACCTAACAACTTTGGCACATGGGTTCTTGGGTAGCATCCTTCAGGTGTCATCTTGAAATTGTAAATTTCATGAAATTTAACGTGAGAAGAAAAAAATAGAAACCTCAAATATGAATAAGACATCAGGTATTTTAGACATGATACTGTGGGTCACATAGACGGATTACAGATATCCTGCATACTTTCACAAAATGCAGATAATTTCCATGTCTCTTGACTCCAAAAGACCGGTCCATCAAGTCGAGATTTTCTTTCTAGAGGATGAGATCCGGCCTCCGCGCTGCGACTCCCCGCACCTTAGCAGCGGCTAAGGAGTAGCTCGGGCCGGAGAACCCGGGAGCTCGACTCACGTGACACTGAACGGTCAGCCTCCTCAAAGCTCAGGCTTTTTTTTTTTTTTTCCGACGTTTTACGAGGAACAGGTGGCTGCGGTCTAACACTGCAAGCCAGCGATTTGCATAACACTCGCGCGTCTCTGTTCTCTTGATGCCGCGCCCTCCCAAGCCAGGGTGCGGCAGCAGGTGTTGGGGGCCGAAATCCGTGGGCGCGCAGACAGCGCATCAAGGTTCCATTCAGTGCCAGCTGCCACGTGCCTGCCCGACCCCGGGCCACTTAGCCACGCTCCATGCAAAACCACGAACAACAACAACAAAAACGGGAGGAGCCTTGCCTCCCGAGCTTTCTTTGCCCGGTCTGGGGCCTCATCCCTCCTTGGCCGAAGGGCCGCTTCTCTGTGCCCTGTTCCTGCGCCGCGCCAGACGCGCAACCCCTGCCACCGGCTTGGGAACTGTGAGCGGCTGTAAGTCTTGTCGCGCCATGCTGGGGGACCAGCAAACCGGGCTCGACGCCAGATCCAGGCAGGGCCGCCCCACCTGCCCTGTGCCCTCGGAGGGGAGGCTCCTGTCACTGAATGGACCACGTCGTACGGCCCTGTGCTGCTGCCAACCCCAAGCCGCTCCCAGGGCTGCAAAGAAGCTCGTTCCAGGAGGCAACTGCTTTGGCAACTGCAGTCCCGCATCTATCCCTCTCAGCGCCCCGAGAGTTGGATTCCGGCCGGGCTGAGTCTCAGCCCGCGCGAAGACTAGGGCACCCGCTAGCGGAATGGGGTGCGCCTCCAGCCCACGTGCCATCTCCGCGGCGCCCGACCTTTAACCTCTGACCTCCGCCCCACCTTCCAGGTGGAGAGAGCCAGACCTCCTCTGACGCACGCTTGCAACCAGTTTCGTGGAAAAGCGACAAAAACCTGCGCATTAGCACGCCGGCCAATCAACTGCACCAAAGTTAGCAACGATGCTTAAAATGTTTTATTTTTTCTTTTTAAAAATATTTACAGATCTGAAATCTATCCCCCTTTCGCCCCTATCCATCCTCGAGACAAGGGAAATGAAAAGAGGCGTTGAGATCATTGTTCAAAGCCCCCAAGGACTGGCTTGGCCGGCTGTGTGTGCGTGTACATATATACAGGTATATTTACGGGGAGAGGAATGTATCTGGTTTGGTGTTTTTATTTTTCTGATTTTTTTTTTTTTTGTCCTACCGTCCAGTGTCGATCTGACCGAAACTCCCTGTCCGACCATTACCCTAGAACGTCCCCTCCAAAATGGTTTTCAAAACGTATTGGTTTGTTTGGGGGTGGGGTGCGGGTAGAGAGCAAATGATCTGGCTGGAGGGATGCCGATAAATACCAGAAACAATCAAACCAAAGTAGGACAGAAGCCATAAATAAAAGATAATGAATACACATGGTGTATTTCGTAATATTTCTGGAAACGCGCCGCCTGCTCCGGAGTTGCGGGGCGGGGGCAGCCAGCGGCAGCCTAGCTGGGAGCGGGCGGGAGGGCGCGCGGCGCGGGGCCGGCGGGCCGCCCTCAGTAGTCGAGCTTGTTGTAGAGGTTGTAGAGAGGTAAGGCCGAGAGGTTGCTGCCCGGGTAGTAGAGCGGCGCGGGGAAGGCGAGCGAGCGCGGCACTGGCACGCGCAGCAGCGAGCTGTCCCGGAACACCAGCGGCATGCCCACCAGAGTCTGCGCCGACGCGTGCGCCATGTTGGCCGCCTCCAGCTCGGCGGAGAGCTGCCGCTTCCACTTGTTGCGGCGGTTCTGGAACCAAGTCTTGACCTGGGTCTCGGTGAGCTGCAGGCTGGAGGCGAGGCAGGCGCGCTCCGAACTGCTCAGGTAGCGCTTCATGTCGAAGGTGGATTCGAGCTGGTACACCTGGCTGCGCGAGAAGACCGTGCGCGTCTTCTTCTTGGCCGCGCCCGCCTGCCGCTCGGCGCCGCCGCTGTCCCGCGGCCGCTCGGGCCCCGGCGACGGCGAGCCCGCGGGCAAGAGCCTGTCTTTCTCTTCCTTAAAGTCCGGGTGCGAAGAAGAAAGGAAAGGCTTGCGCTCCGAGCTCGCCGGCCCCGCGCCTCCGCTGCCCTTGGGGGTACCTGGGAAGTGAGAACAGATAAGAGAGCCATGGAATTGGGGAGCCTCATGGACCCCCAGCTGGCGCCTGCAGCCTTGGTTCCCATCTTCCTGGATCTCAGCCCCTACTCTTCTCTACCTCTCGCTGAAACCCAAAAAGCGGCACCCGGCTTTTGAAAAGCAACAGGAGAGGGACCCAACTACTGGGAGCCTGGGGTCTCTGTGCTCGCAGCTTCCTGAAAGGACGTGTGGCAACAGGGGGAGGAGGTCTGGAGGGGGAACATTAGCATCCTTTTGAAAGATGATTTTGCCTTGTAGTAACTGAGCTGGAAGAGTTCCCTGAGCTTTGTAGGGTGGCATCGTTTCACAGGCCGTTTGTTTGGAAATCAAGCTAAGGACTGACACGGGGCTCCCCTTGGTCAGATGTTGTAAAGAGGAACCATCTCTGAAAGGCACCATTGTCAATCATCTTGGAGTGCTAATCATCCTGAGGAGGAGGAGGGGAGAGAGAGAGGCAGAGGTCGAAGAGAGGCGAAGAAAGAGAAGAAAAGGACGCAGAAGGAGATTGCGGTAGAGACGGACGGACGGACCGCTCAGATCCGACTTCCAGACCTCGTGTGCAGAAAGTATCCGATGTGCAAAGGGGATATTGCGGCCGGCCCTGTGCCAAACCCACAAACACACTCCCTTCAACCCAACCTTCCCCAAACCGCGCCTCGCCGCATCTGTGCTCCGGTTTCTTCCCGAGCGCCCGCGGGGCGGAGGAGTCAGTGCGGAGCACGCCTCTCCCCTCCAACCCCACCCTCGGCCCCGGACCCCGCGGGCCGCGGCTCTGGCCGGGGGCGGGGGGCCCGACGCGAGAGCCCCGGCACAGTTTCCCTCCCCTAGAGCTTGCTCTAGGCCGACCCGGCGGCGTGCGATCCTTACCCAGGCAAGGAAAGGGGATGGGGGGGTGGTGCTTGGAGCCGGGCTCCTTGGGGCCGTGCGGGTCTGGGCAGAAGCAGGCGGGTGCCTTCCAGCCGTCGTCCGGCTCCTCCTCCTCCGAGGACACGGACAGGCTGCGCTTCCTGGCCGGCCAGCCGGCCGGCTCCCTCGGCGCCTCCGAGGGGCCCCCGCCCAGGATGGACTGAATGGTGAAGCTGGAGACGCCGCCGGCCGCCGGACACCCCTTGCCCGCATCTTCCTTGCTGCCCATCCTGGGTTCATAAGAAATCGGAGGAAACCAAGAACTCCCTTTAGAAATGATCTGGGTGGAAGGTGGTGCAAGCAGGCAGGCGGGGGGGAGGGGCAGGGAGGGGAGTTAGGGGGAGGGGGCGGCGAAGCTGGCGAGGCGTCCCCTCCGAGCCGGGGAAACGCGGGCACCCGACAGCTGCGCTGGGGTCCCTGCCCGCCCGGCTTCAGGTGCGCCCGCCCAGCCCCGGCGCGAATGCCCCTTCCTTGCCCGCCAGCTCGCCGGGTCCCCGGCGGCGCGGAGGTGGCGCGGCCTCATTTGCATAGAGGTTACTCGGACGCGGCCAATCGCAGCGCCGCCGAGCGGCCCCGGAAATTTTCAAAAAGCACAGGCCGGGCTCTCACAGCCCCTGTCCTCTCCCCAGCTCGCGAAGAGCCCAGCGGGCATCTGCTGTGTCCAACCAGCCTGGACCAAAAGCAGGATGGATGACAGCTAGGTTCTTAGCCTCTGTGGCATCTCTGATGGCTCAGACCCCGGCCCCGTTGAGAGACAGGGGCAGCTCGGGGCTCAGAACTGGAGTGGCCCCACGCCTCCTTTAGGCGACGGGTCCTTACACCCTCAAAGGGCTCACAGGCTGCGCCACGACCCTCCCCAACCTCTCATCCCTTCTCTCCTGGGCAGGCAGGTAGAGCTGGCAGGCCTCTGCGCCCCGCGGGGGAGGTTGGGGGTCGTGGGATTTAGGAGCGTGCGCAGAGGAACTGATGCTCTTCGTAGCAGCTTAACTAGGAGGCCTGGGATCACACAACTTTGGCCCTTCCTCCCCACAGCCCCCAACCTTTGGTCAGGCCCAGCAGGACTGCATGATCGTTGTGGGGCCTGTCTCTTATACACATCTTCAAGTCGAGATTTTCTTTCTAGAGGATGAGATCCGGCCTCCGCGCTGCGACTCCCCGCACCTTAGCAGCGGCTAATAAAATAGAAGCGATTTGCTCCAGGAAAGGGGAGAAGGAGGTGAGGACCATGATTTTAGGATTAGGGAAAGGGTATTCAAATGGGAAGGTGACCTTGAACAGGATTCTTAAACTTTCTGAGCCTTGGTTTTCTCATTTTTAAAACTAGGGGAAAGCAACGATTGCCTCGAAGAAGCTAAATGAGGTCAAAGTGCCTGATTCTGAGCACAGCTTACGGTAGGCGCTCAGTTAACCATAGTTCCCTTAAGGTGTTTGCACGGCCCTCTCAAAGCCCTGACTCCTGCTCTTTTAATTCCCAGATCAACTGGTACCAGATGCGAAACCCACGCGACGCAGGCAAAACGTTTCGGGGGCATAGTTGTCTACATAAGCCTGGAGGAACCCAAGGTGAGGCAAGACTCCAAGACGCTCAGATGACCTCAGCCCCGGGTATGCAGCCGCCGGTACGGCTCGGCCAAATAATCCCAGGAGCCCTGACCCTATGGTGCACGCCTCCCACCCCCCGCAACGCAGCCAAGGGAGAGAGGAGACTGAATCAGTCCCCACAAATGTCCAGACGCTGCCCCCATGACGGTGCAGTTCCCTCCTCGCCCGCGCTGCGCCCGGGTTATTGAGTAAAGCGCTTATAATATCATTAGCCGCGGTGAGTTACCGACTGCAGCCCTACTCGTGGCAGAACCTCTCCCTACTTAACTCCTCCAAGGGCTCGTTAATGGGCTAATTGATTAGGAGTCGGCGGCGCAGCGGGGGCAGGGGCAGGCGAGGGTGCAGGCGAGGGGGCGGGGGCCGGAGGCTGTGCGCCACGGCCCGGGAGGGAGGCCGGCGAGGGGCAGGTGCCGGCCTCCGTCACCGCATTAACCTCTTCAGGGCTCGGCGGCGGGGTCGAGACACATTACAAATGGTCAGCTTTAATCATGGTGTCAGCTCATTAACCCGGAAGGACCCGGTGCTGAAATACAATTTGCGCGTCCCCCTCTGCGTGGCCGCGGCGCGAGCTCCCGGGCCACGTCACAGCCCGGCTCGCGCGCCCCCGCACGGTTGCGGGCTAGAAGGGAGCATCCTGGAAACCAACAGCAGACTCGCACCCGCCTGCGACCTCTCCGCGCGGGTCTCCCGGCCGGGCTGCGCCCACCCCGCGGGAAACAGGCCGACGCGGCGAGCGGAGCCTGGGGAAGAAACACCCTTGGGGGTAGGAGGAGGGCTTTCACTGAACCCTTCTGAGGTAGCAAATACTCGACGCCGGCAACCTGGACTATCCTGAGCGCATCTAATCAGTCTTAACTTGAATCCTCAGAGCAAACCCGATCCTTAGCCCAATATACAGGCGGGGAAACTGAGGCCCAGGAGGAAAAAAAAGTGACCAACCCAAGTAAAGGAAGCAAGATGGAAGCCCGAGGTTGTCCCACTGCCTGTACGCGGCCATGGAGAAGGGGCGAGGGGCGGGGCAAGCATTGATGCTGAGCTTGGGAGTGGCTGCGGGGTAGACTGTGAGGACCCCGGCTATCTCAAGCCCGCCCGGACGGGTGTTTGGGTGGAGTTGGCCTCTGCCAAGGCATTGGCCAGGTGTGGCAGCGGCGGGGCCTCGGAGATGAGCCCCGGAGACACAGCTCCCAGACCCGGCGAGGTTCGGGGGCGGGGAGGCGGTGGCGGGGAGCCATGCATCCTGGTTTGAGGACTCTTAAACCGTGCAGGCTCGCGACCCCCAGCCGCCGCCACCACCCGCTTCCGCGGACTAGTTTGGGAGGGAAGTCAGAAGGAGCCTTCCTGCCCGGTTCTCCGCCTGCTCGCTACGCTCCTTGCGATCGCTTCGACGGTTTGGTCTACACAGGCGCGCGCTCCTGCGCAGCCTCCTCCTCCGCCCAGGCACCTCTTCGGACGCGAACACCGTAAACCTCAGACTCGCTTCTGCATAAACGATTCCGCCGTGGCACGCATTCGGTCCGCAAACGTGCGCTGCAGCGCCACACACACTCCCCCGGGCCCGGGAAATGGTGGTGGTGGCGCGGGCCGAAGGCGGGTTGTTGCAGCGGAGAGGCTGTTGGGGGAGACCGGGCAAACGGGTCCTCCACGCCTCCTCTCCTTTCAGCTGGTCACGGGCGGGGTCTCCCGCTGCCCCTCGGTTACGGACAGCAGTTCCACTGCAGGGGCCAGAGGGCCAGGACAGAATCTCCCTGCCCTCCCTTGGGGGCATTTTTTGGAGGGGTGGGTCCCCGAGACTTCATGGCGAAGGCAGAGGCCCAGACGCCCTCTCTTGGGCTGAGCGCAGCTGTAAACCACACTGCCAGGAACCTTCAGCGTCAGAAACCACCACCCACAGACACCCTGTCTCTCTGCCCTCGAGCGTGGCAATCCTTCAACTAGGTCCCACCTCCCGCCCCACCCTCCTAGTCTTGGGGTAGCTCCGCCCCTCCTTAGTTCAACCAGATTAACAGCCTCTACCTCGGGAGTCAGGCCCCTCGTCTTCCTTGGGATCGCTCCCCCTTCCCCTCCCGCTTTTCCTGGGAATTAGGCATAACCGAGTTTCAAAGAAAGATAAACTTTCCGAGACTGAAAGGACGCTTAAAGTTTAGGTCTCGAGATTATGCCGCTGCTCAATATTAAAGCGGCCCAGAGCAAATTTGCCGAGGAGCCTAATAAAAATTGATCCTCTCTGCTCTGCGGCAGTCGGGAAATAGGCTGGCTGAGCCGGGTAATAGTGGAAGAAGGCTCCCTCTGAAATGACAGATGAAGTCATAAACAAGTTTGATCTTAGAATCAAGCTTCGATAAATATTAAACACAGTCTCCCCCCCCCTCTTTGCGCGAGTGGATTATGATATATGGCGCGTCGAAACTTTAAAATAAGGAAATACCAGAGAAAATGATCTCAATAAATTTTCTAAGTATAAACGTTGATTATGTTTCGATTTTCATTCAAGGGCCTCTGCTGTTCGTTCTTCGGTGCAAATGACATCTTGCAATAGGCTTTTGGGGGAAAGGGCTCCCTATTTGAAAAAGAGAGCCCCAGAGGTGTACAATTTATGTAATCTGCGGCTGGAAAATGAATTGTGTAATTTATTGGAAAACAGAAAGTCATGAAGATTGGATCAGCATAGCCGAGTCCCAACACCCCCCTCCCCACATCCATCAAGTTCCAATTAACAGCCTAACCAGAGAGCTTTAATGGGTTTCCAATCTAGTGGCCTGATAGACTCATCAATTCCTCTGGGAGAAATTAAGAAAATCGACCGCCCCTTGGCGACGCAGTGTCATTCCTTTCTGCAACTATATGTCAAATTAAAAACACAATTAAAATTTAAACTGTTTCAATCAAAGGGTGCCCTGCAACCTATGTTTCACTTAATAGAACTTTGATGAAAATCTGATGCGTGCACTCCATCACCGAGGGGGGCGAGGGCGGCGAAGCTCACGAGAGAAGGGGATTCTTTCTTTTTCTTTAAGACTTTAGCGCTCGGGTGTGGTACACCAGGTGACTCCACCCCGCAGCTCCAGACTAAAGGAAGGGAGCAACGCGCTCTCGGCGCGTTCTCGTTCTCTTCGCTCTCACATCTCCCCCAACTCTTTTTCCTCTCGGTCCACTGCAACCAGAAGGGATCCTTTAGGAATCCGGCGACAGAGATCTGGGGGGAGGGCAGTTTTCGCTGCGAAGAGGCATCGCCTGGAGCAGCAGTCAGGGAAGGGAGCTGGGCGAGTACAACAAGTGGGCATCTCCTGGAAACTGTCCGAGGAGGCTCGCTGCCTCCAACAATCTCTTGTCGCAGGTCTCCGAAACTGCCTGGACACACGGAGGAAGTGCAACGGGATCCTGGAGGCAGAAGGGTGGGGAAAGATCCCGAGCGGAAAAATGGACACCCGCTGCGCAGCTGTCTGAGACCGTACCCCCCATAAGCCTCCAGGGTACTTCCGCAAGAGGCGCCAAGCTCGGGAACAGGCGCATCCCAGATCTCAGTATCCGGGTCCGAGGCACCAGGCGGGACTCCAGAGTACAGCACTCCCGGTTATCTTTGCTGCCCTCTTCTCTCTTCCGCAATCCGCCCACAGCACCCTCCCAAATGTTTGCAGGCCAAAGGTCACCATTCGTCCCGCGCACCCAGACAGGCGCACGTGCACACATGGCCGTGCACACTGCGAGATGCGCGCGGCCCGGCGAACGGATCGCTCGCACCCAAAAGGCAGAGACCGGCCAGCAGGCTGGGCGGGGGTGGGCGAGCAGAGAGTGGGCGGGAAGCCCGGAGGAGGGGCGGAGAAGCCCGTCTGCCCGGCCAGGTGCAAGTGCCCTGGAGGGCGACATCCCAGGGGCTTCCCCAGCTGTGCTTTGGACCCCCAAGTGAGGGTTTCCATGGGGCTCGCGGCTTTTACACTCCGACCCCGTCGCGGTGACCCACTAGCAGGGTCTTTTCCTGGCCGCTTGGCGGTCCACGCTTGGCTCGCTAAGAGGAAAAAACCTCCGGGATGGATCTCTGGGCCCGGGGCGTGGAAAAGCGCGAGGGGTGGGGCGACATGGGGCCCTGGAGGCGGGTAGGAAGGTTTTCAGATAAGTCTCCAGCCCCCGCAGGGCCTCTCCAGGGAAGTTCAGGTACCCCGCGCGGTAGAAGGAGGAACGCTTGGCCCAGGCCCAGGCAGCCCAACGACGCCAGCTCTCGCCAGAGCCCCCGAGGGTCGAAAGTTGCGCAGTCCTCTGGACCAACCCTGCTCTGACCCCCACTCCCATCGCCCGGGCCCAGGCTGCCCCAGCGTGTGCTTGCAGAAGAGAAAGCAAATCCCACCGACCTGCGTGCCTCCTCCTCTTTCTCCCCGCTCTACCCTCCAGCGCGCGCTCTGGGGTTCTGATGTGCCAGGGCCTGCCAAAGGACGTCCTGGTTCAGAGCAAGCGTCCAGTGGCGAGGGGGCAGTTTATATCTGTCTTGCTCTTATTTGATGTACACACACCTGCTCTATTTACTACCAAATAAAAGAAATACATCTGTGTTGCCAACAGAAACAGCGCGAGAGCTTGCTCACTGGTCTCCCAGGGCTCGGAGATGCTTGCTGGTCCTCAGAGCCCGGCACAGTGGGACCCCGGCTCCAAGTGATGTCCTGGCCTATAAGCATATGGGGGTCTGCAGTGGGGTGTTGGCGGCGTCCACAGTTTGTCCCAGGTGGCTGGCGAGGGGGAAACAGGAGGCCTCTCTGCTTGGGAAATTTCAGGCTTCGTGCCGCAGAGGTTGCAGTGCCTCCTCGCTCCCTACCCAGCCCTCTCCCCAAGGCTTTGCCCAGCTTGCCTTAGCCTGGGGCCATCAGAGAAAACCAGCTGCCCAGGCACCCAGAAAAACATGTACCTGACTGTGTTTGCTGTTGTGATGCTGTGTGATCACAAAGCAGATGTGATGCTAAACGCATATACAGGTTGCGCCCTGGGAACCCCTGCATATGCGGTCTGTCAGGAGCTCTAACTTAAGTGTGTGTGTGTGGCGGGCTGAGTATTTTAAATCACCTGAGTGTGAGCGTACCCTGTATGTTGTTCGCGTGTGTGTCTGTTTGGATGGTGCAGGAACTATCAAGCCAGGAAGCCGATGCTATTGCACTGGCTTAATTGGGGGTTCCCATGGGGGAAAGATCTGAAGTTAGGATCAGAGAGAAGGCTGGATTCCACCATCCAAAGGGATAAAGTCAGGGATGTTGGCTTAGTGCCCTAGGTTAGAGGATCTATCCTGGCTTCCCAGGATAGATGTCTTGGAGGAGCTGAGTGAAGGTACCCTCACTCACCCCACATAATCCCTTCTGCTGAGGGGTTCCGGCAGCTCCTGGCAATTTCCACAGAAGCAGCACCTACAGAAGCATTCTGTGTGAGGGTGGGGGGCAAGGGGCCGATGACCCCAGGCCAGTTCAGTCTTACCAAGTACTGTCTTGGCCTCTAACAGGCTTGCAGTAGAGCCTAGAATGCTTCATGCTCAGCGAGCAGCTTCTGCGCTGTCTCCTGCATCCTGAGAAATACTGTGACCCCCACCCAACAGGAGCGAGTGGGAGGTTTGCTGCCTGGGCAGGCTTCTAGGCTCACATCTCAGCCAGTCCCAGGCCACAGCCCGGCCACGTTCCTCCCCCAGGGCATGCACCTTGGCTCCTGGGAGGGACTCCCTGGCCTAGGGCCAACAGGGGTCCTCAAAGGGAGGGAATGGGAGGCCAGGACACAGAATCAACTGTGCCTGTGGTGAACCAGTTATTTCTCGACTTTGTAAAGACTGGGTCAGTCAAGAACCGTTTTCTAGAATCCAAACACAAATACAGAAGTATTTTGGCGGTTGATAACATCGTGTTCTGGCTGTAAAATCTAAGAACGTGTTTGCTATTGCAACATTATTTTTAATGAGCTGTTATTGGCCTGTCCCGCAGTTAGTATTGCCAACAGTAAAAGGCATCACTGTGTTTGCAGGTAACACATGAAACAACATATTTGGCCCCCGAATTTCTGTTTATTTTTCACTTGTGACACATGCCCTCGTTTTTATCCCAAACCAGAGGGAAATAAAAGCAGATCTGTCTTCCACTGAGGTCCAGGCTAAATCTTGCCATAAATACGCATGCCAGTTTATTTGGAGGCAGTTTCCCGTCAATAGAAAACGATACTCGACGTTTCAGCCACAGTATAATCAATCGTGTGGATTGGGCTTGAGCAACTGTAAAGCTCTGGGAGAGGGCATGGGGGCGCGAGCAGGCGCTCCCCAGCGGCCGCGCCCGCGGTGTGCTCGCCGAGATCTTCGCCGTCTCCGGGCTCCTCATTTCCCCCTTCTTGGCTCCCCAGCTTCAAACACGCCTTGCCAGGAGCCGGGCGTGCAGACCCCAAGCCCTGAGGCAGGCAGCCGCGCCGCGCAGGCGAGAGGCGCTCGAGCGAGCACCTGCCTCCACCCTCGGGACCCGCGCTCGCGAGCGGCCTCCGGGAGGCCGGGGCCGGCGGGAGCCTGGGAACCGTCAGCGCTGCGCTTCCAACCGAAGCGGCCGGGATCAGGGTGAGGGACCCAAAGAAACCATGCGCCCGCGAGGCGTTGGCACGGTGCACAGAAAAGGATCTGGCCGCGAGAAGACAGTCCTCTCTGTCGCCGCCGCCGCCACAGTCGGGTGGCCTCTGCTCCCCGGCACTGGACATACCATGACCGTGTCCACACCCGAACCGCCCCGGGAGCCACAGTGCCTCCAGGCCTGGGAAGGCCTCCCTATACCGGAGTCGCGAGCCGCGGTCTTCAGGGCTGGCTCGCCTCCCTAGGGTCGCCCTCTCGCGGCCTGGCCACTCTCAGCTGGACGTCGCGATCGGCCTCTGCCCCGCTCCCTATCCCCGGCTAAACTCCAAGTTCACTCCCTTCTTCCCTCCCCAGCCCGCATCCCGGAGGCAGCCGGAGCCGACCCCGCTCGGGCCCAAGGTGCCCAGGGATGTTCTGCCCAGGAGCTCGCGGCTCCTAAAGGACCCTGCGGCCTGGGAACGGAATTCGAGGCGGCTGCCCTGAGATCGGAAATAACCAGTGGTCTCAGCTCGCGGCTGTCGCTGCGCTCGATTTCGCGAACTAGATAAGACCAGGTCCTCACCCCTTCCGCCTCGCATTCTTCCCTTGCTCGCACGGGCGTTTCAAGAGGCGGACGGTACCCGGGAGAGAGCGCAGCTCTGGTCGCGAACAAAGCCGCCTCTGTCTCCGCCGCCTCCCGATTAGAGGGGTGTACGTCGAGGTCGGACTCGGCCAGTCTGCAGAGGCAGCCAGAGAGCGAGGCAGAAAAGAGTTCGGAGACACCTGCTCTGGGGAAAACCGTCCAAAGTTACACACTCTGGCCACAGGAAATGCTTCGCTTTTCTTTTTAATTAATTCCATTTCACGACAACATGAAGTGTAACAATATTTTGTGATCCGCCCCCCCCCCCCTTTTTCTTAAAAAGGGCCTGAATCCGGGCAGAGGGGAGGGTGATGGGTGGGAGGGACAAACTACCGCGGAACAACAGGTGTAGCCGACAGAAAGGAAAAAGATTGGGTGGCAGAGCCAGGAGCCCTGAGGAGTTGAGGGTGAACTTTACAAGAATCTGTACATTTATCAAATAAGTTAAAATTCTCCTAAATTGATTGTCCTTCACTTAAAGCGCTCCAGTATGCCTGTCTTACTCCTTCCAGCATAGCTACCTATCCTTGTTTCCTTCCTTCCGCCTTTTCTCCTTAATTTCCTCCTCATAAACGATTAACTGGGATTAGACATTGAAAACGTCTGCTTCTCTCCACAGAGGAAGAAGCAGGGCTCTCAGGAAATTCTGTACAATATTGCACAGGTCAAAACTACAACAGTTACTGCAGAACAAAAAGGTAGGGGGAGAGGATAAAAAAACAGGTTTGTTTGGGTTTTTTTAATATTGAAATCAATCTCTCAAAACAGGGAACAAAGTAACAATAGGAATATTAATAATAATTTACCAACAAATGAAATTTCCCAAACAGAGGCTACTAATAAATAAGACCATTCACACCAGGCCAGATGTGGGGGTGTTTCAATAATCAGAAGTCTGATTGTGGGCTATCTTGTCCTTTCCCTTTAAACACTTAGAGAATTCATCCATCACAAAAAGGGACCGATGAAGAGGTGAACTGCAACAGACCTCTGCTGGAGAGAGGAGAGAGAAAAATGGCCTGAGTCTGGGTTCTTATAAGAAGCTGCTCAGATTCTGAAAATTGGGGAATAATTGATTGGGAGTGAAGGGGAACAGCCACACCCAGAGATCCAGAATAAAAGTACAATGTGAATTCTCTGTCTCCCTCCCGACTTCTGAAAATAGTTCTTTAGAAAATGAATAAACTGGGGGTTCAGGCTTTGCGTTTACTTTCCTTGTATAAAAATAAACCCAAAAAGTCACAGCGCAATGAGAATCTGGGGCTGGGGGTGGGGGTGGGGG
>SJYT01027815.1:99333-135759 GCA_006410635.1 Cephalophus harveyi | reverse complement strand
CCGAGGGAGCGAGGCGGCTCGGCGGCGGCTCCTGGGGAGGAGGCGGCAAGAGCAGTCCCCGGCTTGGGGCTGCGTCAATCCGGCGCCGGATGCTAATGATGAAATCAAAATGTCATCCAAGTTAAATGCGGGGAGTATACGGCGATTGGGCGCGTACAATGGCAAATGGGATTAGGCAGGCGAAGGCGCAGCCCGAGCCGGGCCCCGCAGCCGCCTGCGCCACAGCCCCCTCCTCGCCTTGCCTCGGATTTTGGCGCTTTGGCTTCGGGCTATAAGAGCCCGCCTGTTATTGGCTTTATATAGTCCAATTAGGCAGCAAATGAGGACAAGCCTATTAGCACAAAAGGATATTGGCTCCTGCTAAAGAGGCACTCGGAGCGCTCCAGCGAGCGCAGGAGGCGAGCGAGGGACGCGGAGCCGGCCGCGCCCCGGGTCGGAGCGCACTGACAGCCGCGGCGCCCAGAGCCCGCGCCTCCCTCTCCCCCCTGCAGCTCGGGGGACCCGCTACCAGCCGCCTGGCCTGCGGGAGGGGGAAGGGGCGGGCCGGGCCCGCCCGGGTCACCTCGGGGTTATCCGCGCTCGCAGCTGCCTCTTCTCCGCCCCCCAGGGGCTTGGCAGGGGCCCGCCGCTCCCACGCAGCTGGAGAGCCAAACAGCGCCAGCCCAGGAGGCTGGACGCGACCTCCGATCTGCGGTGAACTCAGCACTTGCCTACCCTTTGGGGGTCCAGCATTTTCCCTAAAGCAAGCTAAAGATGCAGCCAAGAAGAGGGGCTTTGGGTTCCCCACCCACCGTCTCGTCGACAGGAAGGGACCTGGACTCAAAGTCCTTGCACCGCGTCCGCAGTCTCAGGAATTCGCGTGGCCTTGGCCTTTGGCCTTGGGAAACCAAGGAGAGAGCCTTCCCTCGAGAGCAGCAGCGGCTGTGCGTCTCTACGCACCGGGTGTGCGCGAAAAACGGGCTAACGCCCGGGCGTCACTCGGTGGGGCGATGGGCACCGACGCTCTGCAGGGCATTCCTTTAGTCTGGCCGCCGGGGCCCAAACCTTGACGATCAGCTCTGGGCCCGTTGCCCCGAGAATGCACTTTCTTCCGGGAAGCTTCTCCCGCCAGCGTTTGGAGCCGCCTAACGCTTCAGTGGGGGCAGTGCGATCTGTAGGCACAACCGCGCAGCTTACTCTGCGGCGGACTTGGCACGGCCCCGCAGCACGTCCCGACTGTCGGCAAGTCCCTGGAGAACTCTGCTGGACTTCTGAGCTGCACGGAAGTTTACTCCGCTCCATGGACTTTAAAACCAGTTCTCCAAATTGCACAAGAAAGCTGGAAGGCAGGCATTTAAGACTCGAACCATCAAATAAACCAGAATTGCTTGCGGGGTCCCTGGTCAGAGAAAGATGGGAAAGTGGCTGTCACTCCCTTCCATGCACTGTGAGCTTCCATACACCCGAGGTCTTTTGGTGGCCCCTTCTTCTACTATCGTCCTTTTTTTTTCGTTAGATCTAGCCCTCACCTAACTCAAGGCCGCCCTGCATTGGCAGGCGCGACCGCTTTAGTCACCCATTTGAAAAGTAGGCACGTTTTATCTTCCGATCCGGGGCTTCCCACCTTTCCCCACCAAATCTCAAAGGGCGCATTTAATGTTTCTTTCAGCAAATATTCACCTGCAGTAGTGAAACCTGTATTGATTTGCTTTGGGAACCAGGAATCATTGTAAATGGTGCTTCTATAAACAATTAGCCTCATTATCATCACTTCCTCGAATTTGCACAGGGCCTTGCTGGAATCTAAAACGCTAGTCCATCCAAAAATCTGACTTTGGAACCAGTTGCAGCCCTAAGACTTGAACATTCAGGTTTTATAGACAGAAAAATGATCCTGGAGAGGAGACCGGGCCAAGGTCACCCAACCAGTGCTGGACACCCGGAAGTCATTTCCTCCCAAACTACAGAAATAACTGGAGGCGTCTATGTCTAAACCAGTTCAGTGGGCACCGCCCACACTGACCCGCCACGCGGCAGAGACTGTTATGGAGAGGCCCCTGCGTGTCTCTGCGCGCGCGCGCGTTGCGGGAGCGCTCCAGTCTCGGGCAGAAGCGTGCAGAACTTGGCGAAAGTTCTGACGCAAGGAGAAGTCTGTAAGCTGAAACGAGCAGGAAAGCTGCTCATCGCCCGAGAAGAAAGAAGCGTTCCGCAGACTTCGCCGGAAAGTTCTGGCTGGGGAAGTGGGCTCTTGGCTAATTGCAACAGGGGACTAGACCCAGATGAGAAGGGGTTCAGGCTGGCGGGCGAAGAGTCCGCCGGAACAGTAGACCCTGCCCCCTGCGGCGCCGCTGCCGGAACCTCACTCCACTCTCTCTGGTCCCAAGTTCTCACGGTGTATTCCCTGCCAAGGGCGCGCAGGTGCGTTGACCAGAAGAATGAGATGCTCGGGCGTCAGCACCCCCAGCCCATCCCCTAAATTTCAGGAATGCTGAGTTTCAACAGCCAGGAGCACAGATTAAAAAAAAAATTTTCTTCCTCCCCTGCCTCTTCCAGAAAGCTCGTGGATATAAGGTCCCAGACGGGAACAGAGACCTTCACTCGCCCTCTGGCGAGCGGTGTTGAGCCTCTGTTTATCTTGCGCCCGCAACTCCATTCAAAGTCAGGCAAATGGCGCCCTCTATGGGACATCCTCCAAACCAAACCTGCTGGCTCCTGGTGAGAAACCACAGTCCTGGCACACAGCGTTTAGAAACACTCGCGGGCTTACTCTTCTCGGTCTTGACTTGCGGACAAAAAAAGCATTTTTTCC
Source organism: Cephalophus harveyi (assembly GCA_006410635.1). Classification (NCBI taxonomy): domain Eukaryota; kingdom Metazoa; phylum Chordata; class Mammalia; order Artiodactyla; family Bovidae; genus Cephalophus; species Cephalophus harveyi. The sequence goes on along the minus strand of SJYT01027815.1, from coordinate 132,971 downwards.
CCCACCTGAATTCCGAGACAAGCAGAGCGTGAAACACCTGCGGATCTCCGCTGCTCTTTACCTGGCCACCATAGCAAATGCTCTCTCCTGTCTCTCCCACTGCCTCTCTTCTTTCCTGACCCTGTTTTGGGGCAGATTTCATGTTCCTGCTTTTAACTGACTCCTTAGGTTCCCACCCTGTCTGCAGGCTAGATGTGAACTGCTGGAAGCGCGGGGGGCGGTGGGGCTGTTTATTCCTCCTCCCAGGACTCAGCACACAGCTGGTCAACCAGTGATGCTCAGTAACCTCTTGTTAATGCCTGAATGAGTGAAAGAATGAATTCAGGTTCCATTGTAGACGATTTGCCTAGCTGATTAGGGTCCTTCAGATAGCCTGTTCATACCCCAAAGCAGTTTAAGAGTTTAATGAGAACCTGAAGTCTTTTGACAATGCATCTTACAAAACCTGGGGGCTTCCCTAGTGGCTCAGGTGGTAAAGAATCTGCCTGCTATGCAGGAGACCCAGGTTCGATCCCTGGGTCAGGAAGATCCCCTGGAGAAGGGAATGGCTACCCACACCAGTATTCTTGCCAAGACAATTCCAGAGACAGAGGAGCCTAGCGGGCTACAGTCCATGGGGTCGCAAAGAGTCGGACACGACTTCCTGGGATAGTCCACCTGCTTATCTGTGGAATGGGAAGGACTGTTTCAGGCTTCTCGCCAAGATTTCAGAGCCCCCGGGTAAGGGGGCTCCCCACTGTTAACATAGCCAGGATTTGCATTGGTCCTGAGGGGGACACTTCAACTCTCCTGACCTACGGTTCCTGTAGGCAGAATAGACAAAAGCCTGCAGTTAGCCTGAGGACACTGCCCCAGGCTCCATGCGCTCTGGCCCTCTTTCCTGGAAAGTTCTTGCCCTTCCTTGTGTTCCAGTGCTGCCAGGAATTCAGCCAAAGAAAGGGTCAATGACTGTGACTCTGAGAAAGTGCCCAGGCCTTGGAGATGGGTCACGGCTATGCTGTCCTTGATTGTATAAAATGACATGCAATGTCCTTAGAGTGGCTAGCCCTTTCCTGAGAAGAAAATCCCATCAGTGTTGGATTCATCAAGTTCCAAAGGGATTCGTATCCTAAACAATATACATTCCAGAAATGATTAGAAAAAATGGGATATATGTACACATTGGAATATTATTCATCAATGAAAGGAAATACTGATATATGCTACAATATGGATGAACCTTTGAAAGCATGATGCTAAGGGAAAGAAGCCAGACATAAAAAGAACACATATTGTATGGTTACATTTATATGAAATGTTGGCACAGTCGTCAACTTCATAGAGACAATAAGTGAAAAAGTGGTTGCCTAGGGCTGGGGGGTTGAGGGCAAATGGAGAATGATGGCTAATGAGTACAAGGTTTCTGTAGGACATGATGAAAATGGTCTAAAATTGATGTGACGATGGTTGCCCAATTCTTTGACTATACAAATCCTCTTGAACTGTATACTTTAGATGAATGGATCATGTGATACATGAATGGTATCCCAGTCAAGTTATTGTTTAAAAGTCCACCTCCCAGGCACCAGGCACAGGTACAGACTTTCCGAAGCCTCCTGTCTTGTGAGTCCCTTGGAGCTGATCCTGTGACTCACCTGGGGCTCCCTCACTTCTTCCCACTCAATTCCTGTTTCTGCTGGTGGCTGGGCAAGGAGCGAGGTACACGGGGACTTTAGGCTCCGTCTCCTGTGCATGAGACACTCTCTTCACACACCAAGATGGGGGAGCCTTGCCCTGTCAAGCCTTCAGCAGTCACCTGAACTGAGCTGGTTTACCGTCCCCATGGTCCACATAGGACTGCTGTCCTGGCTGCCTCCCTTCCAGCCCGGACATCCTTGAAGTCTGTGTTCCTTATTTCTGGGCCTGAGGAATGACCCATTCTCCTGGAACCATCAGTTCTCTTCTGCCGTATGAAGGTGGCACAGAACAATTGAAAATCAGTGGAAGACTTTTCAACAGGAAGCAAGAGGATCTGATCAGGTTTAAGTTCTGGAAAGGTCACTTGAATGAGTTGAAGGATTTGTCAGAGGAGGGAAGGATAGAAAGCTGGGAAGTCCAGTATCAAGGAGCTGGCTGATTTGGTGCCTGATGAGAACAAGCTTCCTGGTTTGCCGACAGCTGCCTCCTTGCCATATATATCCGCATGTGGTAGAGAGTCTCATGTCTTATCTTGTTTAATAGTTATTTGTTTATTTATCTATTTGGCTGTGTGGAGTCTTAGTTGCCGCACGTAAGATCTTGCAAACTCCTAGTTCCCTGACCTGGGATGGAACCCAGGCCTCCTGTATTGGGAGCTCGGAATCTTACCCACTGGACCACCAGGGAAGTCCTTCACGTCTCATCTTCTAAGTGTACTAATCCCTTTTTGAGGGCTCCAGTCTCATGACCTACTCCCCCCCCCCCTCTAGATGTGTATAAGAGCCCGCCCAAAGCCCCATCTCCAAATATGATTGGAATGGGGATTGGGCTTCCACACATGAAGTTGCTGGGATCAGGGGGGACACAGTTCAGTCCATAGCAGTAAGAAAGGGAGGGTCTGGGTAGGGTCAGAGCCGAGGGTCCCACAGGAGAACCTTTGAACCGAGAACCACCCGCCATCCCAGCCAAGTCTTTTCTTTTTTAATTGGAAGATAGTTGCTTTACAATATTGTGTTGGCCTCTGCCATACAGCGACATGAATCAGTCACAGGTACACATATGTCCCTTGCTAACCAAGTCATATATGCGCTGCACTTTGAAAATCCCTTTCCCATCTCACCTCCCACACCTTCCTCATGACTCTATGATCAGACATATTTATTATTCCTTTTCAGAAAATAAAGCCAAAATATTGGGGGAAAAAAAAAAAAAAGCAACTTGCATTCCTTTTTCTCATCCAATCTGCCCAGCCTTTCCCTTCCCTGAAAACTCAGCTCAGATCCATCTGTTAGAAGTTAGTACAGGCCCTCAAAGGCAGAGTCAGGCCAGACTGAACCGAGGTCTTCACATACAGTTCAGAGAACTCCTGAGAGGTCACGAAAGAAAGGTCTCTGCTCTTGTTGTAGGTTATTATGGGCTTGAGCAGGGAATAGGGATTCAGCTGAAGCATAGAATAAGTAGTTTAGAATCGGACACACCGTACTTTAGATCCCAAATTAGGGACTCATGGGCTGTGTGAATTGTGGCAAGCGATTTACCCCGACGTCTCGGTCTCCGCATCTGAGCTACAGTGATGACGCTGCCCACTTCTCAGGGTGGTCGAAGGGCTGAGATGAGGTTCTGAATGAGCAGTGATCAGCGTGGTCTGTCCGCCTAGTCCATGCTCAGTAAGTGGTAGCTGATTAAAGGTTGTGGGGTGGACAGAGGGCAGGAGGGAGGTGACAGGGTGTCTTGATTCAGACTGCCTTGAAAACACCGTCGTCTGCTGCCCTAATAGCTCACACTTCTGGAGGCTCGAAGTCTGAGATCAGGGCTCTAGCAAGACCCTCCTCTCGCCTTCTGATGCCCACCTTCTCCCCATATGATCACGTGGGAGAAGGAGAGACCTTCCGTGTATCTCATAAGGGCACTGCTTCCATTCAAGAGGGCTCCTTCCTCACGACCTCATCACCTCCCAGAAGCTCCACCCCCCACCCCATCACAGCTGAGGTTAGGGCTTTGACGTATGAATTCGGGGTGGGGGTGGGAGCAGGGGTGTGGGGGGCCAGGGGGGCACAAACGTTCACTCGAGGGGAAGGGCTTGAAGCCTGGCTTTGAGTCAGTCTGGTTGTCAGTGGCTCCTGTGTGGTTTAACTGAGCCGTGTCACCCCTCTAGAACTTGATTGTCCTTGTTTCCTCATCTGTAAAGTGAAGGGTCACACTAGATGGATCCAGCTCAAAAGTGCTGTGATTTTGTCATGTCCTTTTCTTACTTCCCTGAAAAACTCCTGTAGATTAGATAGAATTGAAAGAGGGGCACCTTCTCACACTTGCAGTTCATAACTGACCTTCCAGGAGGCTGGTTCTTTCTGGAACGCCAACCTGAAGGAAGTCATCCCAGGACATGAGTTTGCCCCAATTTTCTCCGAAATAGGAGGTCCAAAAGCAACGATAGCCCTGAAGGTTTCTCTCTGAAAGATGTGAGCATTTTCCAAAACTCTGAAAGGGCTGTAATGATTGATCAGATAAACTGACCACAGTATGCAGGCCCCTGTGATCTGTGTGATTTGCACGCTGACACTCCCTGTGTGTGTGTGCTTTTTCTGCAACACGGGAGTGACTAGAATGCTGAAAAATAAATTTAGTTTGGCAAACATGTATCAAGCAACTGCTATAAGTCAACACCCGCCCCCCAAAGGGGTGCAAGCTTGACAGATGTGGTCTCTGGCTCGGGGACCTTACCATCCAGGGCAGGAGGCAGACAGGGACCACAAAAAGATTAAAGTCAAGTTGGAACTGGATCAGTGCTAGCACAGAGATAGAAAGCAGCAGGTGAAATCTGAGGAAGTGGAGGTGAGTTCAGAAGAGAGGGCACAGGGAAGGAGGGGAAGGAACATCTGTCCTGGAAAGTCTCATGGTTATTGGGAGGGGAGGCCGATGACATTGAATCCAGGTCTTTAAGATGAAGATGCCAATGCAGGAGATGCAGGTTTGATCCCTGGGTCAGGAAGATCCCCTGGAGAAGGGAATGGCAATGCACTCCAGTATTCTTGCCTGGGAAATCCCAAGGACAGAGGATCCTGGCAAGCCAGAGTCCATGGGGTCGCCAAAAGAATCAGACACAACTGAGTGCCTGAACAACTACAACTTTAAGATGGAGATGATTTTGACAAGTGTGGATGGGAGGGGAGGAGAGGGTATTCCTGGAAGAGGGAACAGCTTGTGCAGGACCCAGAGACCTGCACCTGCAGGGTGGGGCTGACCCACCTGCTGTGAGTGGGGCAGAGTCTGTGTGAGGCAGGGGGCAGTGGGAGTGAGAGCTAGCTGTAAAGCCAGGTTGGGTCCAAGTCATGAGACTCTAAATGCCAGGCTAGGGAGTTGGGAGTTATTTTAAATCACTGGGTTTGGGCTGGTTTGTTATGCAGCAAGAGCTGATGCATACAGATGATTCATTGATATCAATGAATCTGGGTTTATATATCTTGAGTAGGAAAAAACCAATCAGGATAAGAGAAAGCAATAAGATAGAGTCAGCAGTGGTTTAGCCACAATATTCTGAGTCTGATCTATCCCAGATTAACAGTTCTGGGGTTTCAAACACAACACTGATCAAATGACCCAATAGTATGTTTCCATATGTGCTGTGCTGTGCTTAATCGCTCAATTATGTCTGACTCTTTGCAACCCCATGGACCATAGCCTGCCAGGCTCATCTGTCCATGGAGATTGTCCAGGCAAGAAGACTGGAGTGGGTTGCCATGCCCTCCTCCAGGGGATCTTCCCAACCCAAGCATCAAACCCAGGTCTCCTGCATTGCAGGTGGATTCTTTACCAGCTGAGCTACCAGAGAAGCCCATGTTTCCATATGTGCGTATAAATTGTAATTTCAAAGTTTTGATGCAGATGTGTTCTGTCCCAACTTACAAATGTCCCGAAACTGCCCTGATTTTTAATGTTCCCATGTCCAGTTCCACCTGGGCCCTATTTTGTCAACCAGGTCACTATGGCATCACAGCCACCATGAACCACACACTCCAATAAGATTAACATTTCTCCAGCTCTTTCTAAGCGTCAGGTTCCAGCCTGTGCCCTGGGGAGACAGATGTGAATAAGACATAAGAGGACACTGATCTCCTGGGTTCACATTCTGGTGGAGAAGACAAACTAGGAAGTGAGATAAATAAGATTTCAGACTGAAACAAATAAACTGGGATAATGGTAATTTTTTTAAAGGTTGAACATAAGAAATATTAATTCTTATAGAATTAGATTAATTCTCTTGTTTGGTAATTCTCGTGTTTAGCCTCCCACAGGATTTAATTTCAACTGTATGTTTAATTTCCAGATTGCCAAACCCAGAGATTAAGCCTAGTTGTAAGGCAAGCCTTTAGTGAAAGACTGACCTTTTTCTCCATCATTCTTTCATTAAAATGTCCTGGGTGCCTACTCTTGGGCACCGGCTGTGCTAGGCGTGTGTTGAATGAATCCTTATATTTCTGCAAGATCATACTTGGAAGCAGAGATTGACAAACCTGCCCCAGGACCCAAAGTCATGATGGGTGGAACGGAGATATGACTTCTGAGTAGAGTCAGCCCTCTCTATATGTGGGTTTCTGCAGCTCAACCAATCTTGGATAGAAAAATTCAGGGCGGGGGGAACTTCCAGAAAGTTCCAAAAAGCAAAATTTAATAAATTTACTAAATTTTGCCATGCTTCTGTAACTATTTACAGAACAGTCACATTGTGTTTACAGCTATTTCCCTAGTATTTACATTGTATTATGTGTTTTAAGTAATCTAGAGATGTTTTAAAGTATTCAGACAATATATGGAAGTTGTATATAAAGGACTTGAGCATCCTTGAATTTTGGTATCTGGGGAAGGTCCTGGAACTCCCCTGGTTACTGAGGGATGAGTGTTCGGCAATCTCTTTGTAAATCACAGCTTGTGCTCACAGCAGGAAGTGGACCTGAATTTATTGAGGTACCTCCTTGCCTGGGAATTGTCCTTCCTTCTCCTTCCCCATTCTCTCCCCTGGTGGTTCAAACAGTAAAAAAATCTGCCTGCAATGCAGGGGGCCTGGGTTCAATCTCTGAGTCAGAAAGCGCCCCTGGAGAAGGGAATGGCACCCCACTCCAGAATTCCTGCCTGGAGGATTCCATGGACAGAGGAGCCTGGCGGACTACAGTCCATGGGGTTACAAAGAGTCGGACAGACTGGCAACTAACACTTTCACTTTCACTTGCCTTGGAATTGTCCTTCTCCCGCCCCATTCTCCACTCCCAGAGCCGTGCTTATAGCTCACGACAGTGCCCACTGATTGGAAGTGTTTGGATGTGTTTTACTAACCACTTGAATGGTGAAGTGAAGGAAGTAGTTCTGGAGAGAGAAGCCCAGGAGAGAGGAGATGGCCTGATCCTGGCAGCTTTCTTATCCCTCTTATCCCTCAAGCGGTCACACAAGCCTCTTGAGGCCTGGCTGTATTTCTGCCTTCGAGCTCTGTGTATCCTTATGCTAAATTTCCCTTTTTTACTTAGGCTAGCCTGATAACTTATTCTCATTTATCTGTCGATTTGGGAAGACCTTGACTGATTCCTTCTGAAGTGTATATGACTAAAAAAACTCCCTAAAATATTTGTAGCATGTGTACTTAAAGACCAGGAGCCAGTCCTGAGGCTAAATGTTTTATGTGTGTTATTTGACTTTCACCCTAGGCCCTGATAGAGCATACCCATAAGTATGAAGCTACCAGCTCGGGATGTCAGACCTTGCAGGTTGCCTGGGTTTGGAGGGTCACGGAGAATCTGGGCAGATGGAACCAGCAAAGAATTCCCTGGAACATCAAATCTCCACCAGTGCCTTCCCTGTCAATCCAGCTGAGAGGCCTGAGATGATTGATGCAGATACCTCCTGGCTGTTTTCTCTCTTAGCAAACCTTGGTTGTGGCGTTAGAATGTAAACACTACTCTCTCATTGCACGGGTGTTTTTTTTGTCTTGCTTTTTGTTTTGTTTTTTTTGGCCTGTTTCTTTGGCCATGCCTTGTGGCATTCAGGATCTTATTTCCTTGACCAGGGATCGAACCCCTGGGGGTTTGAACCCCAGGGGGAACACCACCCCATCCAGGGGAAGGGTGGAGTCAACCACTGGATGGCCAGGGAATTTCCATTGCATAGGTCTTTTTTATCCCCTAAGGGAGAAGGCCAAAATAACTGCTCCAGGAAGCTTTGCATGTGTCATGGGAGGGGAGTCCTCCAGCCACGCATGAGCCTCTTGAGGCAGGAGAAGATGCAGGATTTGGCTGGGGCAGGTGTCCTGCAGTATAAGACCATGAGGTCTGCACAGAGGCGATGGCAGCGTGGCAGTGCCCAGGACCTTGAAAATCTCCCCTCTCTCTCGTGGGGACTAAGGTGAGACAGAATGCTAGAGCAAGCGTCCCTTGTCTAGGGATGATCCCAGGCCCTCTGCACTTTATCCGTTGCTTCATGACTTTCTCCTCCATCTGCCTCATAGCTCCGCTGGGTGGGCTGCACCCACCCAGCATGAGAGAAGGGTAGAAACGGCATGCCCAGGCTGAATCCTGTTCTTGGATAGAAAAATTCAGGGCGGGGGGAACTTCCAGAAAGTTCCAAAAAGCAAAATTTAATAAATTTACTAAATTTTGCCATGCTTCTGTAACTATTTACAGAACAGTCACATTGTGTTTACAGCTATTTCCCTAGTATTTACATTGTATTATGTGTTTTAAGTAATCTAGAGATGTTTTAAAGTATTCAGACAATATATGGAAGTTGTATATAAAGGACTTGAGCATCCTTGAATTTTGGTATCTGGGGAAGGTCCTGGAACTCCCCTGGTTACTGAGGGATGAGTGTTCGGCAATCTCTTTGTAAATCACAGCTTGTGCTCACAGCAGGAAGTGGACCTGAATTTATTGAGGTACCTCCTTGCCTGGGAATTGTCCTTCCTTCTCCTTCCCCATTCTCTCCCCTGGTGGTTCAAACAGTAAAAAAATCTGCCTGCAATGCAGGGGGCCTGGGTTCAATCTCTGAGTCAGAAAGCGCCCCTGGAGAAGGGAATGGCACCCCACTCCAGAATTCCTGCCTGGAGGATTCCATGGACAGAGGAGCCTGGCGGACTACAGTCCATGGGGTTACAAAGAGTCGGACAGACTGGCAACTAACACTTTCACTTTCACTTGCCTTGGAATTGTCCTTCTCCCGCCCCATTCTCCACTCCCAGAGCCGTGCTTATAGCTCACGACAGTGCCCACTGATTGGAAGTGTTTGGATGTGTTTTACTAACCACTTGAATGGTGAAGTGAAGGAAGTAGTTCTGGAGAGAGAAGCCCAGGAGAGAGGAGATGGCCTGATCCTGGCAGCTTTCTTATCCCTCTTATCCCTCAAGCGGTCACACAAGCCTCTTGAGGCCTGGCTGTATTTCTGCCTTCGAGCTCTGTGTATCCTTATGCTAAATTTCCCTTTTTTACTTAGGCTAGCCTGAGAACTTATTCTCATTTATCTGTCGATTTGGGAAGACCTTGACTGATTCCTTCTGAAGTGTATATGACTAAAAAAACTCCCTAAAATATTTGTAGCATGTGTACTTAAAGACCAGGAGCCAGTCCTGAGGCTAAATGTTTTATGTGTGTTATTTGACTTTCACCCTAGGCCCTGATAGAGCATACCCATAAGTATGAAGCTACCAGCTCGGGATGTCAGACCTTGCAGGTTGCCTGGGTTTGGAGGGTCACGGAGAATCTGGGCAGATGGAACCAGCAAAGAATTCCCTGGAACATCAAATCTCCACCAGTGCCTTCCCTGTCAATCCAGCTGAGAGGCCTGAGATGATTGATGCAGATACCTCCTGGCTGTTTTCTCTCTTAGCAAACCTTGGTTGTGGCGTTAGAATGTAAACACTACTCTCTCATTGCACGGGTGTTTTTTTTGTCTTGCTTTTTGTTTTGTTTTTTTTGGCCTGTTTCTTTGGCCATGCCTTGTGGCATTCAGGATCTTATTTCCTTGACCAGGGATCGAACCCCTGGGGGTTTGAACCCCAGGGGGAACACCACCCCATCCAGGGGAAGGGTGGAGTCAACCACTGGATGGCCAGGGAATTTCCATTGCATAGGTCTTTTTTATCCCCTAAGGGAGAAGGCCAAAATAACTGCTCCAGGAAGCTTTGCATGTGTCATGGGAGGGGAGTCCTCCAGCCACGCATGAGCCTCTTGAGGCAGGAGAAGATGCAGGATTTGGCTGGGGCAGGTGTCCTGCAGTATAAGACCATGAGGTCTGCACAGAGGCGATGGCAGCGTGGCAGTGCCCAGGACCTTGAAAATCTCCCCTCTCTCTCGTGGGGACTAAGGTGAGACAGAATGCTAGAGCAAGCGTCCCTTGTCTAGGGATGATCCCAGGCCCTCTGCACTTTATCCGTTGCTTCATGACTTTCTCCTCCATCTGCCTCATAGCTCCGCTGGGTGGGCTGCACCCACCCAGCATGAGAGAAGGGTAGAAACGGCATGCCCAGGCTGAATCCTGTCCCTGCCACCTGCCAGCTGTGTGAATGTGAACAAAGTGCTTGGCTGCTCTGTGCCTCAGCACCCTCATGTGTAACGTGGAGATACTAGGCGTATCTTCCTCCTGGAGTTGCTGAGAGGACTGAATGAGACAATGGATGGGAAGCGCCTGCACAGACACAGCCTCCTTAAATGCCAGGGGTCCGTGACAGTGGAGATGGGTGTTACTGTTTTGTCTGTTTTGTAGGTGATGGCTCTGAGGCCAGAGAAGCCACGAGGCTTGCCAAACTGACTCAGCTAGACAGCAGTTATCCTTGGACGGGTTCCCCCAGAGCAGACCCTCAAGGCGAGGATTTCTTGAGTAAGGAGGTGCTCCCAAGTGTCCTGGGAAGAGAACGCACAGGGAGAAGGGAAGGAAACCCAACCAGGTGCAATGTCAGGCCAAGTTCCAACCCATGGGTGCGGAGGGGTGCTGCCCTGTGACAGTTACTCCTCAGTGTCCTTGTCAGAGGCGAGGATGCCAAGCCTGTCCTGTTCCTGCTCCTCCACGCAGTCTGGTCAAGGCCGCCCTGTGAGGGGCACAAACTCTTAGGCTTTTCCAGAAATCTGGCCATTTGGGCAAAATGGCTCCAGTAGCGTCTTCCAAAATAGAGACACGTGCTTGCTCAGATAGTAAAGAGATGCAGGAGACCTGAGTTCAATGTCTGGGTTGGGAAGATCCCCTGGAGGAGGAAATGGCAACCCACTCCAGTATTCTTGCCTGGAGGACTCCATGGACAGAGGAGCCTGGTGGCTCCTGAGGTGGCACAGAGTCGGACACGACTGAGCAACTAACACACACACACACACACACAGGCTTGCAGCTGGAAGCAGACGCGGTGTGGGGGCAGGGTGACACAGACTGTGTGCTCACTGGCTCTGGGGGTTTGTCTGGCGCACCAGCAGCATCCTATTCAACGGCGAGAGCAGGGCTGTAGCTTCTGGATTTAAGTTCCCTCGGCACCAGCCCCTCCCTCTCTGGAGGGACCCAATGCAGCAAGACAGGGTCTTTGCTGTGTGCCCCTCAGGGGCTATCAGCCGCTGCCCTGCTTTGGTGGCCACTTTGAAACAAGGGAGGCTGTCCCCACTCTGAGGACAAAGGAAGGCCCTCTCCTCAGTCTGCTTTTTGTCTTTGGAAATTTGTGGCAACCATTTAGGTTTAAACATATGACAATTAAATCGTTAAGAGTTCCGATGCCGAATTAATTGCCCAGTGGGAAAAAGGATCAATTGTGTAAATATATCATTTATGTAATGAGTCTTGGCTGTGATTTAGATGTCCAGATTGGTCTTCTTCCCGCTTCTGTCCTGAAAACAAGTCTAGCCTCTGGGCCAGGGCCAAACAAACAGCCTCTATTAGGTCCGAATGCAGAGCATTAAGTGGTCCAAATAGACAGGTGGGGGCAGGTGATACGGGGTCTGGGGGTGGTGGGGGAGGGCGAGATTGTGGGAAAATTGGAGCAATTTGCCGGAATGAGCCAAGTTTGTCCTATTAGTCTTCATGTCTCTGCAGAAAATTGCTCTTCAGAAATAGGGAGTGGAGCTTAAACATCCCCTTAAATGACACTTCAGGCCCACTCACTCCCCACCCCCACCCCCAACACCAGACCCCATGGTCCAACTGTAACGGCCTTTCCTGGAAAAGGAGCCGCCGCTGGGTTTCGAGGCGTGGCAGACACCTCCAAACAGTTCACATTCTGGGGCTTGTCAACAGTGGCCACCCAGCGCGTAGCCTGTCTGCCCAGCCGAAGACTGCAGCCCAGGCGGCGGGCAAGCGCCTCTGGGGGTGGAGCGACCACCGCTTAGGGTTCTGAAGCGCCGTGTAACTGACTCTGTTGAGTGCCCACTTTGTGTTCTGTCCCTCCCCGCCTCCCCCAGGCTCTCACCATGCTGCGTTTATTCATCTTTTTTTGGCACTGCCCACAGCCCCACAGCTGACCCCAGTGTGTCTGAGAGCGACCGCCCTGGGTCATCCAGGCTCCTAGGGCCTGCATGGACCCCAGCACCTAGGCGACCCTCAAACGTGTCTGCAGAATGTCGCCCACTCTCAGGGGCCTTGGAGGAGAGAGAGCAGTCTTCTCAGCCAGCTGCCTACCACCCCTGATCTCCCCCCTTCTCTGAGATACAACCCCAGGCACATGGGCCTTTCTCTAATCCCTCCTTCCTTCCCTCTTTCTTTCCCTCCCTCCCTCCCTCCTTCCCTCTCTCCCTTTCTTCCCTTCCTTCCTCCCTTTCCTTTGCATAGGGAATTACTCTGCTGCTACAGTAAAGAATTACATACTCAGTCGTGTGTGACTCTTTGCAACCCTATGGACTGTAGCCCACCAGGCTCCTCTGTCCCTGGGATTCTCTAGGCAAGAATACTGGAGTGGGTGGCCATTTCCTCCTCCAGGGGAATCTTCCCCACCTAAGGACAAGTCTCCTGCGTCTTCTGCTTCGGCAGGTGGATTCCTTACCACTGAGCCACCTGCGAAGCCCATTTCCAGTAAAGAATGAGTATGGTGAAAAGCAAGCTGACTTGAGTTTCAAGCCCATCTCTGACTCCCAGAGGTAAGAGGGGGAGACCCTGCAGGGGTTGTGCAAGGCTTTTGCCTGCCTGAAATTTAGTTTCCTGGTTTGAATAACAAGGCCACTAGTTAGGGATTACAGGAGCGCTCCCTGGGGGTGGAATGTGTCTGAGATGCCTATTCTTCCAAGAAAGGGACGGGAAGCTCCTTCTGGATTTCGGTGAAATTCTGGAAAGGGTGAAACTTGGACAGTAAATGGTCCAGGAAGCCTTGGCCTTGGGGAAAATGAGATTGAAGGGGGGCAATTATGCATCAGATGCCATGTATTTGTCAGGAATTCATTGCTTAATTGATGCTTTATTGCTCTCGCTGACACATGTGTTCGAAATGAAATTGCGTCTACAGAGGAGGAAGTGAAATTTATTTCTGCTTGTATCTTAATAGGGGGAATAAAGTGTCAGTTAAACAGTGAAGATGATATGTATTTCACGGATGATCTGAAAAAGAAATATTACTCCCTAAAATGTTATTTTACAATTTATAATTATGAAGAGCCACAGTTCATACACTTTCCACTATTTAAAAATAGCAAAAAAGGTATAATTATTAAATAATACAAGAAAACTTCACTCTTAATAGAATAGTATAAAAATCCTACCAGTAACTGTTCTGCTGAGTTACCCACTAATTAATAATAGGTACAGGGCAGGGAACCAGGGAAGTAGAATGAGAAAAGATACGTCTTGTCCTCAATCTTGAAAATGAGATGGACATGTGACTCAGGAAGCCAGGATCATTGTAGGAGCTGCTTTCCAGGCTCCTGGGTGCCAGGTTGAACTTGAACTTGATCCTAACTCTCAAAGTAACCCTGTTTTACGGACAAGGAAACTAAGGCTCAGAGACCTGGCCAAGGGTCACACAGCAAATATGTAGCAAATCTAGGATCTGAACTTAGGTCAATGTGATTCCAAGGACCCTCTCTTTCCTTTCTGTCTGAGCCCTTTCTTTCCTTTCTCCTCCTCAGCTGTCAGAACAGTTCCTGAATGCAGGGACAAAGGTGAAGGAGGAAGGAGCTTATGGAGCTCAAAGGCCATCAGAAGGAAGTGGTGAGGAAGGAAATGGGAACCACAGGAAGTACAGGGAAAGTTCTGAGAAAAGGCCACTGTGGGCAGATAGCAGAGTTACATGCCTTTCATAAAGACTGCCTTTAGTTCAGAAATGAGTTCCGTACCCCTACAGTTAAACCTCTACCTGCGTGATGAAAGAGACAGATTCTGTCATTGGGATGTCTTGATGTATATCAAGTCATGTATTTTTAGTTTATTTTGCACTTATTTTTATTATCACATGGGAAGTTTAGGCCTTTTCAAAATGTATATGGCCTCATTATGCAATCAAAAGATGCCTATAAATAAAAAACAACAATCAGGAATAGATCTTACTGTAAATATGATAAAGAGTTAATATTATTAATATGTAAAGTATGCATCATTGCAGACATATTTAGCCAGTACAGAGATCTAGGCAAAGAATGTAATCAGCAAATCTCAGACATAATGAACTGATTGGGGGTTATACCCTCTATCAAACAAATAAAATTAAAACCACAATGAAATATTTTATTATTATTAAATTAATGAAACTAAGAGGAAGAGAATACTCAGTGCTGCTGAGGATGAAAAGAAATATTCTTACATTACAGTTGGGGACATAAATCAGTATAAGTTTTCCAGAAAATAGTTTGTCAGTATGATTAAGAACTTTTAAAAAGTTTGAACATTTTGCATAGTTTCCCTTTAGAATATATCCTAAAGAAATCATTATAAGCTTAAACTCAGATACATACACATAGATATATATTCCACTGTTTTTGTAATATGATCTATATATGTAAAAGCTTAAAAAATAAAAAAAACTCAGTATAGGCAAACATACCTAAGGGCTTCCCTGTAACTCAGATGGCAAAGAATCTGGAGACATGGTTTCCATCCTCAGGTTGGGAAGATTCCCTGGAGAAGGGAAAGGCAACCCAGTCCAGCATTCTTGCCTGGGAAAGCCCATGGACAGAGGAACCTGACCGGCTACAGTCCATGGGGTCATGACAAGTTGGACACGACTGAGCAACTAAACATACCTGTATGTGATGAAATGTCACACAAACCATCAAAAATGCTGTTTCTGAAGTCTAATTAATGACAAGGAAAAGTTCTCATGATACAATCTTAGTTAAAACTGTCGTTCCAGGGATTTCCCTGGTGGTTCAGTGGTTAAGACACAGCACTTCCAATGCACGGGTGAAGGTTTAATAATCCCTGGTAGGGAACCAAGATCTCACATGCCATGCATCACAGCCAAAAACAAGGTAATATTATAAAAATATTGTTACAAAGCACAATATGAACATTTTAAAAAGCACTGTGTGTTTCTGTGTGTATAGGAAAAGAAACTTAAACATTTCCCAGTACTTTTTTTAATGATGAGATGAGTCTTCGTTACTGCTGCATAACTTTCACATTCTCTACATTACGAACATAATTTTGTAATCAGAAAAAAAGTTTTTAAAAACAGCGAAGTATGTTTGAAATGGAACAGTTAAAGGAAAATATTTTGAGCATATGGCACCCCACTCCAGTACTCTTGCTTGGAAAATCCCATGGACAGAGGAGCCTGGTAGGCTGCAGTCCATGGGGTCGCGAAGAGTCAGACACGACTGAATGACTTCACTTTGACTTTTCACTTTCATGCATTGGAGAAGGAAATGGCAACCCACTCCAGTATTCTTGCCTAGAGAATCCCAGGGATGGGGGAGCCTGGTGGGCTGCCGTCTATGGGGTCGCACAGAGTCGGACACAACTGAAGCAACTTAGCAGCATGCTATTTGTACCAAATTGCAAAATGAACATAGACAAGTAAGCGTGGGTTTCTGTTTAACATCCATTTGGTGTGAAACCTAGGACGAAAAGACTGTCAAATAAATTCAGGTAAGTTTATTTGAACAAATAATAGCAGATCGGAAATTCACTTAATGGTGAAGCTGATGGTTAAGAAGAAATTAAATGAGGTGCGCCCTGACAAGATCTGCCCGGTCAGTTAAACAGTGAATGAGTCTACCCCTGCAGATTCTGTCTGAGGATCAGACTAATCAGAGTGGGTTTATATGTCTGCAGAGTATTTATTTTAGTAGACGTGTAATTCCTAGATAAATGGACAATGGGATTTAGGATTTAGCTCATTTTAAAACTGGTGACCCTCGGTGGTCTCTCTTTCACTAAGTTAATGAAGACAGAGTTGGAATTGGTTTGGTTTGGTTTGATTTCAGTTTGGTTTTTTGGCAGAAGGAAGAGCAAGACTTTTGTTTTACTTGTCTTGAAAGAATGATGAGAGAAGAGATAAAGAATAGCTTGGTGTCCGCCCCCTTCTTCGCAAGCAATGGCTGGTTTGGAGCCCTGGTAAGGAGAGAAAAGTGGGAACAGAAAGTGAAGGAGGTGTTTGCATAGAGAATTTGAGAGACTCTGAGCTCAGGCACAGAGAGGAGGCCAGTCGAGCCTCAGCACAGAGGGGACCTCCAGTGCCCCGACGCGTGGGCTTTTGGTAAGCCCCAGCAGAAGTGGGGGTGGGATCTGGCAGGAAGAGATTCTTGGCAAGGAGATGGGGCTATTCAAGAAAGTACACACTACTATATTTAACATGGATGACCAGCAAGGGCCTACTGTACGGCTCAGGGAACTCTGCTCAACGTTATATGGCAGCCTGCACGGGAAGGGAGGCTAAGGGGGAATGGGCACATGTATATGTATGGCTGAGGCCCTTTGCTGTCCACCTGAAATTATCACAACCTTGTTCACTGGCTATATTTCAATCCAAAATAAAAAGTTGTTTTGTTTTTTTAAAAAGAAGAGTTGGGTGGGCTGGAGACCTGACTCAGAAAAATGCAGCGGCCGAAGGAGTCTAGACAGTCATTATTCAGTTGCTCAGTTGTGTCCAACTCTTTGCAACTCCACGGACTGCAGCACGCCAGGCTTCCCTGTCCTTCACCGTCTCTTGGAATTGGTTCAGACTTATGTCCATTGAGTCGGTGATGCCATCCAACTATCTCATCCTCCGTTTTCCCCTTCTCCTCCTGCACTCAATCTTTTCCAGCATCAGGGTCTTTTCCAATCAGTCGGCTCTTCACATCAGGAGGCCAAAGTATTGGAGCTTCAGCTTCAGCATCCATCCTTTCAGTATTGGTTATTGATTAGATCTTTATTGATCAGATATTATTGATGATTCCTCCTTCTTAATGGAGTGTTTTCTAGGCAAAAGCTCTCACATTAGAATTCCACTAAATAGCACCTTCCTCCCCTACTGAATATTCAGGATTGATTGCCTTTAGGATTGACTGGTTTGATTCCTTGCAGTTCAAGGGACTCTCAAGAGCCTTCTCCAGCACCACAGTTCAAAAGCATCAGTTCTTTGGTGCTCAGCCTTCTTCATGGTCCAGCTCTCAAGACTGTACGCGACTACTGGAAAAACCATAGCTTTGAGACTATACAGACCTTTGTTGGCAAAGTGATTTCTCTGCTTCTTAATACGCTGTCTAGGTTTGTCATAGCTTTTATTCCAAGGAGCAAGCATCTTTTAATTTTCTGGCTGCAGTCACCCTCCGAGAGCACAAAGTACTAACAGAACTTTCTAGCTGGAGCTGGCTGCTGCTGCTGAAGCTGCTCTCATGGGACCTCCCCGGCAGGGCCATCAGCCTGTTCTGGGAATAACCAGTAACTGCCCCGCTTCCTCCTAAGACTCACAATCCTGGCAGGAAATTGGATTGCTCAAGTCCGAGTCACGTGCCATGTTCTTGCTGCCTGGGGAGGTAAGACAGGTTTGCCGCACCTCTGTAGCTTCTGTAGCAGAAGCAAGCCTCTGCCTCCATCTCCAAGGTCTGCTCAATGGTGGGAATTCCCAGTATGTGGCTGGTATTCCCACGCTGTGTGGCCAGAACACAGCAGATGTCCACGTTACAACCCTGAGGTGTTGTGGAGGGGATTCAGTGCAAAAATGAAGATGGCGCACTTAGCACAAAGCCTGGAACACAAGATGGGTTCATTAATGCCTGCTATGATC
Organism: Cephalophus harveyi; assembly: GCA_006410635.1. Lineage (NCBI taxonomy): Eukaryota > Metazoa > Chordata > Mammalia > Artiodactyla > Bovidae > Cephalophus > Cephalophus harveyi. Next base: position 115,153 of record SJYT01027815.1, on the reverse strand, counting down.
ATTATTATAAAATATTTACCATTATTTTACTAATTATCACATGAGACCTAGACTTGAGCAACTGACGAAGCTCCCAGGAACTCTGACTCTGGGAGAGTGATGCAACTTTTTTGTATAGGCAGTAGGGGAGTAGGGTGCTATTTAGTGGAATTCTAACTTGAGAGCTTTTGCATAGAAAACACCCCATTAAGAAGGAGGAATCATCAATAATATCTGATCAATAAAGATCTAATCAATAACCAATACTGGCAACCAGGTGCTCTGAGCTCCATAGAATGGCTTTTATGGATGTCTTTGGAGTCTCAGATCATTCGGGAAGAAGAGGAATTTGGAGCAGAGGCTGCTAAGTGCCTCTCCCAGCATCCTCTTGCCTCCTCCTGTAACAGACTCCAGTTTTTAGAGGGCACTTTGCTGCCTAGACTAAAGGACTTCCGTGCAGCTAAGAGGGTCCAGACAATTAGATTTTAACCAACCAGGTCTAAGCAGAAGTGTAGTAAACACCTCGGGAAATCTGCTTAAGGTTTGTGTTCCGTGCAGCCCAGTCCTTTGCAGCACAGCCTCAGCATCTTCACCTCCGTTTCATGGATGGGAGACTGGGGCACAAAGGGGTTAGGCAACATGTTTGGATGCCGGGAAATTGCAAGACTGATGAAATCAGGCCTTTTGCTTGGGGAACCACCTTCTCTTCAAGGTACCATTCCACCTTGCCTTTTGAAAAGTCAGCAAAATTGAGGTCCAATTTGAATACCATCAAAATGCAGCAATTTAAAGTGTACAGCTTGATAGGTTGTGTCAAATGCATATACCACGTAATCCCCACCACATCAAGAGAGAGCACTTCCATTTTCCGAGAAAGTTCCCAGACTCTTCTTTGCCATCACACTCCCTCCCCCAGCCTCAGGCGACCACTGACCTGCTTTCTGTCACTATGGATTAGTTTTGCGCGTTCTATGATTTCATATAAATGGACTTAGACACTGTCTACTCTTTTGTGTCTGGCTTCTTTGGCTCAACAGAGTGTTTTGGACCTTGATTCAAATTGTTGCCAGTATCAGTAGCTCATTCATGCCTTTTTCTTGCTGACTAGTACACCAGGGTGTGGATATACTATCTATTCACCTGTCGATTCATGTTTGGATTGTTTCTGGGTTAAAGCTGCTATGAATATTGTCATGTACATCTGTGTGGACATATATGTCCCCTTTTTTTTTTTTTTTTTTTTTTAGTAAATGCTCAGGAGTGGAGTTGCTGGGTCCAAAGGGTAGGATTATGTTGAAGTTTATATGGAAGTGTCAAAAAGTTTTCAGAAGTGTTTCACGGTATTTTGCCTTTTAAAAAACTGCTTTTGAAACTCTGATTTTTAAATAAGGCAATTTTGAAACACCTGACTTATTTAGATGAGGTTCAACCTATGCCCCCTCAGGGTGACTTGCTGGGAGAATGAATATTGCGTGGGTGCGTGCTCGGTAGAGCCCGACTCTTTGCAACCGCATGCACTGTAGCCCACCAGGCTCCTCCAGGCAAGGAGCATGGAATTTTCCAAGCAAGAATACTGCAGTGGGTTGCCATTTCTTTTTCCAGGGGATCCTCCCTACCCAAGGATCAAACCCGCATCTCCTGTGTCTCCTGCTTTGGCAGGTGGATTTTTTACCACTGAGCCACAATGGGAAGCAGACAAGGAGGTGAATTAGTTTGTGCTCAGTCACTCAGTCATGTCTGACTCTTTGTGACCCCATGAACTGTAGCCCAACACGCTCCTCTGTCCATGGGAATGTTTACCACTCTCCTAAACCTGTATGTTGAAGCCCCAGCCTCCAATGTGATATCAAGGGGAGATAATCAGGTTGGGGTGAGTCTTGGGAATGGAGCCCCAGTGATGGGCTTAGAGTTCTTGTATGGAGAGAAGAGAGCAGAGACCTCTTTTCTGCCCACCCTTTCTCTCCATCTCTGTCTCTCTCCCTCTCCCGTATGGAGACACTGCTAAGAAAGCAGCTGTTTACAAGCCAAGAAGGGGGATCTCACCAGAACCTGACCGTGCCCACACCTTCATCTGACACTTTCAGCCTCCAAAACTGTGAGAAGTTTCTGTTGTTTAAGCCACCCAAGTGTATGGGATTTTGTTACAGTAGCCCAAAATGACTAAGGCAAAAATTCTTTCAGCCTGTAAAAGTGACCTTGAACAGTTCCTCTACTTTGATAAGAAGTGGCCGCTTAGGCTGTACACAGCTGATAACGATAGTATCAATATCCATCCCACCTGGTTGTGTAGGACTCAGTGAGACACTATTTGTGAACATGCCTGGCACATCATGGTGGCTCGTAATCTTGACATTAATTTATGATGAGGGATTTTACCGGCGAATAAGGCATCTTTTGTACCCTAGAGTCAGAGAGCAATCTATCATCACATTTTATAAGTTGTAGAAATAAGTCCTTTCAAATGGATTTGCCTCAACAGCTCATATTCGAATTGTTGACACTTCTTGGAGTCATCATTGTCTAGATGGCTGGGTGTAACTCAGCAGATGGGAAGGCTGTTGACAGCATTAATTGTTTCATAAATAGTGTCAGGATGGGATTTTTTTCCCCCCTTTGGCTTAAACCTAGTTACTGAAAAACCAATACTGTGCCATACATTTATACTTTTCTTGGCACATAAACCAGATACTTTACAGACAGGGATGGGTAATAAAAGGCAAGTATTCACTCAAGTCACACGTTTGATTCTCCATCAAAGAAAAACAGCTATAACCATCCCAATTCCACTGAAATTTTTATCAGAATTAGTTGTAAATCTCAGACACTGAAGATAGCACCTTAAGTAGAAATGGCTACAGAACTAAGAAAACCCCCTGACCCCTTCTAAGTAGGCAATATGTCAGGTAAAATTTGGAACATGTTTCCCTTTTTTCATTAGCTTTCAGTATAGGAAATAAGTTAGGTGAAATAAATTTCACATTTGAAAAACCAAAGAGTTGCCACCATTTACTGTAAGGGTAAATCTGGGACCCACTGGAATTTTTAAGAGTTGAATTGTTTTAGGTGAGTGACCTCAAGAAAGGCTGGCTGGCTTCCTAGTGGACCTGTGGACTGTATCACGTATGTGGGCATGCGTGTTAAGTGGCTTCAGTTGTGTCTGGCTCTTTGCAACCCTATGGACTGTAGCCCACCAGGCTTTTCTGTCCATGGGGATTCTCCAGGCAAGAATACTGGAGTGGGTTGCCACACCCTCCTCCAGGGGATCTTCCCCACCCAGGAACTGAACCCTTGTCTCCGGCATCTCCTGCATTAGCAAGCAGGTTCTTTACCACAGCGCCACCCGGGAAGCCCCGCATCATGTGTGTATATTTGCCACCTGAGTATCTTCCCCAATAACCAGAGAGTTGAGAGACTGACTCCGCCGGAGCGCATGCCCTGGCAGAGTGTGGGATCCGAGACTTGGCCCTGTTCTTGCCTCCGAAGCCCTGGTGCTGCGCCCCTCTCCAAGTGTGAGAATCGGAGCAAAGTCAAGTGTGACGCTAGGATTTCAAGTTTCATTTTCTTCATACCCTTGCCCCTCCCTCCATGCCAGCCTACTGCTTCATGTTGTCATTCTGCCCTAGGCCCCAGGAAGACGCTGGTACCTGAGCTGGGCTTGCTGGGGAATGACATGTCAGTCTCCCAGGTGGCAGATAGCTGTGTCATTGATACTTAAGGCTGATTTAAAGAACTCACCAGAGTGTTTTTGTCACCTGGCACCCCATTCATTTCGAACTTCTGCCTTCACACCTCTACCTGGAAGAGCTGCTGGCTCGCCCACTAATTCACAGGCACAACCCAATCCAGCCTTTGTCTGGAGCCTCTGCAGTGGCTACAGGACACCCCTGTCTCCTCCTGGGGCAGGCTAGGGGCCTGTCTGTATTGGGGTGATGTAGGTTCTTAGAGGGTAAGGTTTGGAGCTGGAAGGGCCCTCGCATATTAGCACCTGCTTCTTTCTCAGGGAGGAGCCTCCGTCTCTAAAGGCAAACACAGACCCACAGCAGATGGAACAGACAGGAGAGAAGCTGCCCCCCAGGAAGCTGGGGGTGGAGGTGGGTTTCAAACAAACCCACCGTTTTACCTGTGAGGACATGTGCCTGCAGCTTCACATTTCTGACATTTTTTTTTTTTAAAGCAAAACGCAACGCAATTGCAAGCATTTAACTTTTTTCTGGAAGAAATTACTAGAAAGTTTTGACAGTGATTCCCTTTGTGGGAGGGGCTGAGGGAGCGGTGGCTTCTGCTTCTTTTATATCTTTTTATTTAAGAGGCAGTAGAACGTAATGGTACACTGAAGGGCGCTAGAGAGGTGGTGTTGGTTTCAAGACTCGGTGCTGCCCCCTGGTTCCCTGCTCCCCGGGGGAAACTTGGCCACGATGCTCACACGCTCTGAGTGTTCACTTCCTCCTCCACAAGCAGAACTGATGGTCGGGGCTGCTTTGCACAGTTTTTGCAGACTGAAAATTACATGTGGAAGAAAGTTAGTTGCTCAGTCGTGTTTGACTCCTTGTGACCCCATAGACTATAGCCTGTCAGGCTCCTCTGTCTATGCCATTTTTCAGGCAATAATACTGGAGTGGGTAGCCATTTCCTTCTCCAGGGGGTCATCCCCATCCAGGGATCAAACCTGAGTCTCCTGCACTTCAGGCAGATTCCTTACCATTTTAACCCCTTGGGGAAGCCCAAGAACTACATGAATGCTCTATAAATATTGGCTACTTCTCTCTTCTTCCTAAACTTTCCGAGTATACCTACCCCCTTTATTTTATTTTTAAATCTTTATTGAATTTGTTACAATATTGCTTCTGTTTTATGTTTTGGATTTTTGGCTCTGAAGCATAGGGGATCTTAGTTCCCCAGTTAGGGATCGAACCCACACCCCCGGCACTGAAAGGTGAAGTCTCAACCACTGGACCGCCAGTTAAGTTGCCCCTTTATTTTAAAAATCTCAATATGTATTATCTATGCAATAAGATGGGAGAAGGCAATGGCACCCCACTCCAGTACTCTTGCCTGGAAAATCTCATGGACGGAGGAGCCTGGTGGGCTACAGTCCATGGGGTTCCTAAGAGTCGGACACAACTGAGCGACTTCACTTTCACTTTTCACTTTCATGCATTGGAGAAGGAAATGGCAACCCACTCCAGTGTTCTTGCCTGGAGAATCCCAGGGACGGGGGAGCCTGGTGAGCTGCCGTCTATGGGGTCGCACAGAGTCGGACACGGCTGAAGCGACTTAGTAGTAGTAGTAGTAGTAGTATGCAATAAGATTATTGAATTTTCTTCTTGATAATGTCCTCTGTTTAAAATCCTAGTAAGCATTTCAGAAAATAAGACATCATTGCCTCAACGTTTGTGCAAGAGAGACCCACACAAAAGGGGGGACTAGAGAAGTGGGGAGCAGCCTCTCTCCGGGGTGACATAGACAGAAATCAAATAGGAGGCGCTGGGCCCCTAGGCTCCCTGGGTCATGCTGTCTGTCTGCCCCAGTTTGGCTGGGCCTCTGCTGGTCTTATCGGCTCCTATGGATGCGATGGCTGCCTGAGGTATGTCTGGGGTCATTANGCAGAGGGGTCAGGCAGATAGGCACCCTAGAAAGCCTCTACAGGACCCTAAAATAATTCCCTCACTTTGAGAGGGACCCGGGGAGAATACTCCCGAAACTTCACAGGTGCCATCCTGCGGCTCTTTTTCTACCTAAATTCTAAGAGTCTCACCTTTGCTCAGAACAGTCCCAGCCACTAGCCAGTTCCTTGAAGCAAGTCCTCAAGTAAATTCCCCAAAGTGAAAAGGCAGGCTTTAAGATGTGTATAAGAGACAGCCCCCCCCCCACCTCTGACAAGACTGCTGAAACTTTTTTCTTTAAATTACATTTTAATTAAGAAAGTCACCCTTTGGTGAAAATTGCAAGATTCTTGTACTTAAGAATCAATAAAATGTGCACCGTCTAAAATGAGATTAATAATGTCCAAACTCTCTATTTTGAGTGCAATTATTTATTCATCAAAGAAAACCAGCTGCTTAAAACCATAGTCCATCATGAACGCCTAAGACACTTCCACTTCAATTCTGTTGTTAAAAGTCCCTTCTATTGCTCCATCTGGTGTTAAATATAAAAAGCAGGAAGGCTCATTCTCTACCTGCATACATTTTAAATAAGAATTTCAACATTATCTTGTCCATTTAAAATAATTGTATGAAAATGTGAAGAAATATGATCTTGTAAAAGCTGCAGTCTGACGCACCCAGGGAGTGAGCGAGAAAGAGCAAAGCCGCTATTATTTAAAATTCATGGAGACCATGGCAAGATTGATTGCAAGAAGTTCCTTCCTAAGACTGTCCAGGCAGGAGGCTGAGGCCTGGCTGGGGGTTCAGCCAGGACCCCAGCCCCCAAAAGGGTCCAAGGTCATTCATTGCCCCGGCCTGGACAGAGACAGGACCGGGGCAAGCAGAGGGTGCCCCTGGATTCTTTCACCGTACGGGTCCCCATCAGGCCCGTCCTGGGGAACGGTGGTTGGGGACCAACATCTCAGGGGTCTGGGCAAGGCTGAGCCTTGTTCCATGGGCAGGGGCGGGTGGAGGCTGGCTTGTGGGACAGGAAACTCAGACCAGGGCTGAGGACCAGAAAGGAGATGTAACAACCGCCTGCTCAGAGTTTCAGCTGGAGTTTGAGTAAGCTAACATCTCACTGTCCTTATCACTGCTCCCAAAGGGAGAGGTGGCTGAGATCTCAGTATTTCCCTTCATCTGTATCTCTACCTCCCAACCAGCCTCTGCTGTGAGGGGTCCTGGAGTGAGCCAGCGACTTTGGGTTCAGTTCCCCTCTTTTCTTTCTGTGGGATTGGATTAGTTTCCTAATGCTGCTCTTGCAAAACCCCACAACTGTAGTGGATGAAAACGACAAAACTTTGTTATCTTTCAGCTCTGCGGTTCAGAAGTCTAAAACGAGTCTCATCAGTATCTCTACCTCCCAACCAGCCTCTGCTGTGAGGGGTCCTGGAGTGAGCCAGCGACTTTGGGTTCAGTTCCCCTCTTTTCTCTCTGTGGGATTGGATTAGTTTCCTAATGCTGCTCTTGCAAAGCCCCACAACTGTAGTGGATGAAAACGACAAAACTGTTATCTTTCAGCTCTGCGGTTCAGAAGTCTAAAACGAGTCTCATCAAGATAGAAGCAGGTGTCTTCGGGGCAGGATTTCTTCCAATTCTCTAGAGGAGAATCTGTTTCCTGGCCTTCTCCAGCTCCTGGTTGTCATCCCCCGCCTCACAGTTCCTTCCCTCATCCTCAAAGCCAGGGAGGAAGGGGTGAGTCCTTCTCACATAGAGGCGCTCTGTGTCTCCCAGCTCCATCTTTCTCCTGCAGGGATGCTATCATGGCAAGGATTATATTGGACCCTCTCTGCAACTAAAACCCTTAACTTCATCACATCTGCAAAACCCCTTTTGCCACGAAGGTAACATATTCCCAGGTTGGGGATCAAGATCTGGACATCTGTGGGAGCCATCACTCTGCCCACACAATTGGACAAGTCTCTTGGCCTTTCTGGGCCTCAGAGTCTTTATTCTAAGGTGGGACTGTAACCAGTACGTTATGGTGTTTTGTGAGAGTCTAAGGAGCTCCTTGAAAGGAAGGCTATGACAAACCTAGACAGTGTATTAAGTAGCAGAGACATTACTTTGCCTACAAAGGTCGGTATAGTCAAAGCTATGGTTTTTCCAGTAGTCACACACAGATGTGAGAGCTGGACCATAAAGAAGGCTGAGTGTTGGAGAATTGATACTTTCAAATTGTGGTGCTGGAGAAGACTCTTAAGAGTCCCATAGACAGCAAGAAGATCAAACCAGTCAATTCTAAAGGAAATCATTGGAAAGACAGATGCTGAAGCTGAAGCTCCAATGATTTGGCCATATTACGCAAGCAGCCGACTCATTGGGAAAGACCCTGATGCTGGGAAAGATTGAGGGCAGGAGGAGAAGAGAGTGACAGAGGACGAGATGGTTGGAGGGCATCACTGACTCTATGGACATAAGTTTTGAGCAAACTTTAGGGGATAGCGAAGGCCAGGAAAGCCTGGCACGCTGCAGTTCATGGGTCACTAAGAGTCAGACACAACTTAGTGACTGAACAACAGCAATAAGGAGATACAGCAATAAGTGTGTTTTGTAATCTGTTAAATTCCTTATAGAGAGAAGATTTTTTTAGGGTGTATTTAAAGAAACTTGGTTAAAAAGTCAGTCCTCTGTCCGTGATGGATTCTGTTGACTTGCATTTAACGTTTTTTCCCCTCTCTAAATTAGTGCTTGTTTGCAGGCAGCTCAGCTCCTGACATCTCCAAAACCTCAGATTGGGGGTAAACTCTGAATTTTATGGTGTTCTCTGTGTGTACCTGCAGCCGGCATATGGCCACTTGTAGCCTTTGCTTCTTGGTCCGCAGGGAGCCCAGGACAGAGCCGGCCCCATACATGTAGAAAAAAGGAATCAGTAATACGAAGGTTTCATGGCACTAACTGGGGAAGCACTGATTCCCTGCGGATAAGAGTTCTGTGGTGCAAAAAACCATTGTCTGCAGGTCACTCCTGGGTGGCACCCCCACTTCCCCATTGGAAACAGGTGATGAGGGGAAGTGGTCCCCACCCCAGGCCCTCACTAGCATCCTCCAGACTGTGTTTGGCAGATGAAGCCCCTGAGGCTAAATTCCAGCAGGTGTCTGGTTGATTCAAGGTTCAGCGTGGGGCTTGGTAATCCTCAAAGTCCTGTCATCATCAGTTCTAGGAATCTGCATCTAGAAATTGACCCTCGTGCATTCACCGTTCGAGGGCTTCTGTAAGAGTACCCTGAGATCCCCTTAGGGTCACCTTGGCAGATGACTGGGAATGTGTTCAAGTGCAGATTTCCGGGCACCCCCAACCTCAGAGCTGGCACCTAGGACTTTGCATGTGGACACCAAGCTCCCCAGTGATTCCACTGTGCTCCCAGCCTGGAGAACCACAGCTCTGACCACAGGGTTAGCTGTGGGAAACGGGGCTCAGCACACTTCCATCTGAGCCCCCTTTTTTCCCCCTAGGTCACCTAGAGCTTCTTTCTCAGGACAGTGAATTCAGGGTTGACGTTCACCACCCTTCCTAGCCTCAATCTCTCCAGCGCCACGGATCCTCAGGTCCTACCCCGAAAGAAACCCCCCTTGGGGAGAAGAGCTTAGTGACTGAACAACAGCAATAAGGAGATACAGCAATAAGTGTGTTTTGTAATCTGTTAAATTCCTTATAGAGAGAAGATTTTTTTAGGGTGTATTTAAAGAAACTTGGTTAAAAAGTCAGTCCTCTGTCCGTGATGGATTCTGTTGACTTGCATTTAACGTTTTTTCCCCTCTCTAAATTAGTGCTTGTTTGCAGGCAGCTCAGCTCCTGACATCTCCAAAACCTCAGATTGGGGGTAAACTCTGAATTTTAGGGTGTTCTCTGTGTGTACCTGCAGCCGGCATATGGCCACTTGTAGCCTTTGCTTCTTGGTCCGCAGGGAGCCCAGGACAGAGCCGGCCCCATACATGTAGAAAAAAGGAATCAGTAATACGAAGGTTTCATGGCACTAACTGGGGAAGCACTGATTCCCTGCGGATAAGAGTTCTGTGGTGCAAAAAACCATTGTCTGCAGGTCACTCCTGGGTGGCACCCCCACTTCCCCATTGGAAACAGGTGATGAGGGGAAGTGGTCCCCACCCCAGGCCCTCACTAGCATCCTCCAGACTGTGTTTGGCAGATGAAGCCCCTGAGGCTAAATTCCAGCAGGTGTCTGGTTGATTCAAGGTTCAGCGTGGGGCTTGGTAATCCTCAAAGTCCTGTCATCATCAGTTCTAGGAATCTGCATCTAGAAATTGACCCTCGTGCATTCACCGTTCGAGGGCTTCTGTAAGAGTACCCTGAGATCCCCTTAGGGTCACCTTGGCAGATGACTGGGAATGTGTTCAAGTGCAGATTTCCGGGCACCCCCAACCTCAGAGCTGGCACCTAGGACTTTGCATGTGGACACCAAGCTCCCCAGTGATTCCACTGTGCTCCCAGCCTGGAGAACCACAGCTCTGACCACAGGGTTAGCTGTGGGAAACGGGGCTCAGCACACTTCCATCTGAGCCCCCTTTTTTCCCCCTAGGTCACCTAGAGCTTCTTTCTCAGGACAGTGAATTCAGGGTTGACGTTCACCACCCTTCCTAGCCTCAATCTCTCCAGCGCCACGGATCCTCAGGTCCTACCCCGAAAGAAACCCCCCTTGGGGAGAAGAGCTCTGGACATTAGGAATTTCCCTGCAGAAGCGAATAGGAGAAGGGGCCGAAGGGCCTAGCCCCCTCAGCCAGCCCCACCCCTATATTTCCTCCCTGCAGGTGAGTCAACACCTGTCTCCAGCTTGCCCTCGGCCGCCCGAGAGTGCCTCACCCCTCCCCATTTTTCCCTTTAAACTCTGTCATTTGTACAGCCTATTAACCTTTAACTTTATGACTACCCAAAGATGAAATACTGCAGCATTTAAGGCTGAGAACACTCCAGCCCTACCTTCTTAGTTTGCAACAGGGGTGAAGCACTTTCTCTTAAATCAGTCATTTTTAATATCAGTCACAGAGACGCTACCCACAGAGAGTATTTTTGGCTCCACGTACCCAGCTGATTCATAATAAATGTTGCAGCGCTGGTTCCTACCTCCACACGGCCCCTAGGAGCAGCCGGAGCTCTCCCCATTAACTCCAGGGATAAAATACTCTGTATTAATAATGTCACCACCAGCGGAATACCTACCGTGGGCTGTGTCAGATGCGCGAGTTCAGATCCTCCTAAAGGCCCTGCTGAAATGTGCGTCCTCACCTCCGTTTTCAGATGAGGAGGCTGAGGCTCAGAGAGGTTAGGCAGTTAGACCAGGGGCACCCAGCTGCTGAGTGGCTGGGCTGGGATTGGATCCTAGGTCTGTTTGATTCCAAATTCTGTGAAAACCAGCCCAGATTGTCTCAGTTTGTCTTTGCCAGGCTAGTCATCCTAGAACTTCGGGTGGCAGTGGCTGCCTCAAATTGCAAGCGGCCTCCTCTGAGGGGCAGTGGAGAGCCTGAGAAGGTGGTGGCTTTGAGATCCAGCTCTGACACTGGCCTGAGGATGACCAACCATCCCACTTTGTCCGGGACTGCCCTGGTTTCACATCCGCCTGCAATGCCAGAGACCCGGGTGCGAGTTCTGGGCTGGGAAGAGTCCCTGGAGAAGAGAATGGTACGCCACTCCAGTATTCTCACCTGGAGAACCCCGTGGACAGTGGAGCCTGCCAGGCTACAGTCCACGGGGTCGCACAGAGTTGGACACGACTGAACGACTGAGCATACCCTGGTTTCTGCACTGGAAGTCTCACGTTAACAGGGAAAGTTGGTCAGCTTATTTACCAGTGACTTGCTGCCTCCAAGCCCTGGGCACCCGGCTGTGAAGTGGGAACAGTGCTTTCTGCCTCTTGGAGGCAGGGGAGGGTCTCGCACAGAGTGGTATCTGGCAGCCTGGCCCAGAACCAAACAGGGTGAATTAGGACCCGGAGGGGGACTGGTCACCAGGGAAACCGAGTGACCAAAGGTAGATCTGAGGATGGACTGGGAACTTGGGAACCAGCAGAGATTTGGTCTGAACTTGAACCCGCTCCTCACCCCGCTTTGCGCTTCTCTCTAGCACTGGCCCCTCTCCTGGCTGGTTGTGGATTCACACAGTGTGTCTGTTTTATTGCCCGAGCAGCAGCTATGCTCCAGGAGACAGGGACCTTCGTCCGCTTGCTCCACCATGGCACTGACATCTAGAACAGGGCCCGGTGCTTAGTAGGCTCTCAGTGCCATTCTGGTGAACGAAGTGAATGAACGAACGCAGGAAGCAGGGACCTGGGCTGGGGGGCTCTCTGCTACGGAGGAGTAGCATCCGATGGTGACCGACTCAGGTGAGCTACGGAGGGGGCCGCCAAGCATCAATCAACCCCTGGGGGAATCCTGGGACCAGGTCTCTGCTTTGATGCTTCCAGAACCCACTCTCCATCAAGGCTACCTGGTGGCCTAGATTCTTTGTGGCATTTCTCTCCCACAGAACACATATCCCTGAAGCTGAATCTGGACTGTGACACCCTCTTGGATCTAAACAAACCCTGGTACTGGGTGTTCGACCAGTCAGGCCTTTTCTCTCTGAAGCTGTGACTCGGGATTCCTGGTGAGAAACCCAGGATGTCTGCACCTGTGTGGACAGCCTGTGATAAACTGGCCACGCTGACCAGCACTCCCCTGCCTGACCTCGGCAGTGGGCAGCAGCAAAGGCTCAGCGCCACAGAACTCAGAGCAGATAGGGGGCACTTCCCTGGCGGTCCCAGGTGGGCTAGCGGTAAAGAGCCCGCCTGCCAATGCCGGAGACATAAGAGACGCGGGTTCGATCCTTGGGTTGGGAAGATCCCCTGGAGGAGGGCATGGCAACCCACTCCGGTATTCTTGCCTGGAGAATCCCAAGGACAGAGGAGCCTGGCGGGCTACAGTCCATAGGGTTATGAAGAATCAGGCACGACTGAAGCAACTTAGTACACACGCACGCCCGCACCTAGCGGTCCAGTGGTTAAGAACCCCTCTTGCAATGCAGGGGACATGGGTTCAGTCACTGGTCAGGGAACTAAGATCCCAAGTGCTGTGGAGCAACTAAGCCCACGAGCCACAGCTAGAGAGTCTGAGCACCACAACGAAAGATCTGGCATAACCTAAGGAACATCCCATGTGCCCCAATTAAGACTCAATGCAGTAAAATAAAATAAATAAATGGATAAATAAATATTTTGTAAAAAGCAAATTAAGGAGGGAGACTTGGCACCAGTGTAACTCATGCGTTAGGCCCAACTTTGAGGCTCCTGACTTGTTAACATTTATATAGAAGTTTCCTTCTTGTTTTGGTCCCATTTTATGGTTAGTATAAGGCCAGTCTGAAAGATAATATATTGTGACTGTTATATTATTTATTTTCAAGCCAACTTATTGATTATTGCGTGCTGAAAGTGACAAATGGTGTCTGTGCAAGGCATGGTCAGCAGGTTCTATTAAAGAAATGATAGTATTGCTCATGGATTGTTAAAAGGTTCAGTTTAGGTTCTTTATAGGTTTATATCCATCACTATTTAATGACCAAATGATGAAAAATATGAGCTGTGGGGACAATTTTTTTTCTGTGGGAGCTTTATGTTTAAGCAGTTAGCAAAATAAGATACTCCATTTTGGTGGGGGAGTAGAGGAGCAGTGAAGGGGACACAGTGAGATTTTATTTCTCCAGATTTCATAAATTGTAATAATTAATGTTGAGGATATTTCACCAAGCCAGAGGATGCTGAAGAGGAGAGGGCTGGCAGGCTGGAAGAGAAGCCACGAGAACTTCCCACCCCGCGTTCCAGGTGGTGAGAATTCTGCTGGTTTCAGCTTCTGACTGTAACCATCCGTTTCTGGTGGTGGTGGTGGTGATGCAGGTCTGGGGCTCAGGCCAAGGTGAAACATCAAAGGATGGGCCTCCTGGGGAGAGATCTCTCCTGATGGCTAGAATGGGCCTGGTGGGAAGAGGAGTCCCCAGGCAGAGAAGGAAGCCCAGATTCTGCACAGAAGGTGGATGGCCCACAAAGGCAGAGGCCCCCAGAGCCACCTGAGGAGGTGGGCTGTGACCAGACACTCTCCAAGGCGCTCCGGGAAGCTGTTGTAGATGACTGGGCATCCGAGTGCCCAGAGGCTCAGCCTTGGAGCTTCAGATGCTGAGCCAAGGAGCAAAGAAATGCCCCGATAGTGTGCTGGTGGCTCAGGGGCTTCCATCGGCCGGCTGTTGTCTCAGACAGGCCAGGCTCTGCAGCGCTGGGGCAGGCTCCCTGAGGACGCCTGCAGGGAGCACCACTCTTGGGAGGCGCAGGGCAGACAGGAGGACCCACAGCACCTGCCTGAGCTGTCCAGTCTTTGCAGGGGCCTCTGCGAGCCAGGCCCTCTCTCCGTGCACCCAGGAGAGTCTTCTCCCCATGCATTCACACGTACTAAGTCACTTCAGCCGTGTCTGCCTCTTTGTGACCCTATGGATTGTAGCCCGTCAGGTTCCTCTGTCCAGGGGATTCTCTGGCAAGAACACTGGAGTGGGGTGCCATGCCCTCCTCCAGGGGTTCTTCCTGACCCAGGGATCGAACCCACATCTCTTATGTCTCCTGCATTGGCAGGTGGGCTCTTTACCACTAGTGCCATCTGGGAAGCCCCTCTTTCCTCCAGGGACTCTGAAACTAGCTCCAAAGGACTGGTGCTAATGACGAGTGGAGTGTCCAAGTGGGGGGCATTCGGTGGGAGCAGGGCAGGGGACAGATCTGAAGATGTTCACTAAGCGTGGTAGAAACAGAGCTGCTCACCCAAACGCCGTTCCTCTTTGCTTGGACACTAGCCAAACTACATTTCCCAGACTTCCTTGCAGTGAGCGGGGGCTCACCAGGCAGGCTTCTTTCTGTCAAAAGTATAAATAGAACAGACAGACTCACTCGTTTGCGTTTGCATTACGTTTACTCCAAAACAGCTTTCCCAAACGAATTCCCGAAACGAAGAGTCGATGCCAGCAATTCCTACTTTGGTGTGAAACTCTGACGTTTTCTCTACTATCACCTAAAAATGCCAACATTCCAGGGAGGGCCTCAGCCCTTTTCCAAATCGCACTACTTTCCCACAGCTGCCATAACGAATTACCACAAATTGGGCTGCTTCAAGGGCTTCGCAGGTGACTCAGTGGTTAAAAAAAAAAATCTGCCTGCCAAACAGGAGACTGGGGTTCGATCCCTGGGTTGGGAAAATCCCCTGGAGAAGGCAATGGCAACCCACTTCAGTATTCTTGCCTGGAGAATTCCACGGACAGAGGTGCCTGGGACAGAGGGCTACAGTCTATGGGGTTGCAAAGAGTCGGGGACATTACTGAAGCGACGAAGTACACACGCCCCAAGAGACACGCCTGCTGTTCTCTGGAGGAGCGTATGTTTCACCTTAAGAATACGCTAAATGTCTCCCCCTTAGGGATGGCCATTCAAAAACAGGAGAGTGGCTAGGAAACTTCCCAAAGTTCTGCTTTGTTCTTATCCCCCCTCCCCTCACCTCCTACAGCTACTCACCCAATCTT
Organism: Cephalophus harveyi; assembly: GCA_006410635.1. Classification (NCBI taxonomy): domain Eukaryota; kingdom Metazoa; phylum Chordata; class Mammalia; order Artiodactyla; family Bovidae; genus Cephalophus; species Cephalophus harveyi. Next base: position 99,989 of record SJYT01027815.1, on the reverse strand, counting down.
GAAGGTTATAGCAGCAAAACAGAACTCTCTTAGGGGTGATTCTGTTGCTAGGAGTAAAGCCCATTCGGACCAGTTTGAGTCAAGGGGGATTTTCTAGGACACAGAGAAATTCATGGAACCCAGGGGCAAGAATGGGAAGCCCCAAAGGCTCAAGGGGTAAAGAATCCACCTGCAATGCAGGAGATGAAGGAAACATGGGTTTGATCCCTGAGTTGAGAAGATTCTCTGGAGAAGGAAATGGCAACTCACTCCAGAAGCCAATGGCAAACCCACTTGGCTGGAGAATCCCATGGACAGAGGAGCCTGGTAGGCTACAGTCCTTGGGTCACGCAGAGTCGGACACGACTGAACACAGACATGCAGCAACTAAGGGCAAGAACAGGACCATCCTCAAACAGTCAGGAACCAGGAACCAGCTAAGGCTCTGCATTTCTGGGGCCCTACAGCCCCTCATTTTCTCTTCCAACTAATAGAGAGGTGCCCTCTGGGTCAGCCATTCACTGGTTGTCCCAGCGGTGTGTCCCCCTGCTAATTGTGTAAAGATTGTGCAAATGCACATGCTGGTTCCATCCTGGGAGGGCACAGGTGGGCAGTTTTCTTGCAGAGGGGTCAGGCAGATAGGCACCCTAGAAAGCCTCTACAGGACCCTAAAATAA
>SJYT01027815.1:19333-94333 GCA_006410635.1 Cephalophus harveyi | reverse complement strand
AGCTGGCTCTTTTTCTTTCCTTACATTTTCATGATTTATATAAATACTTTTGCCGCTGTATTGTATTTTATTTTTATCCTTTGCATTTTATTGGTACCAAACTACTGGTGCATTTCCAGGGCTCCCATGCGAATATTCCTATTTATTCCATGATTATTTATTGAAAGCTATCTCATGCTCGGTTACTTTGCCACTTTCTTTGGCTTTAAACATTAAACAGATGCAGTATATTTTCAAATAATTTAAACAATACTTGATGAGTGAATTTTCCCTTTTCCCCAGCAGGATTTTGTTCTTTCTGATCAAGATTGTAACATCTCTGTCTTTGCTGTCAGATTTGCTTCAAATTAGAGAAGACTTGCCATCTCCTAACTGGCTGGTGCCGATGAAACAAGCTCAGTTTTTTTGACCTGAAGAAAGATTTTGCCCATGGAGAAAAGACAGGGCTGAGAGGAAAGTTCGGAATAGTCCAGTAGAACGTTCTGAGCCAGCGTAAACAGTGTACAGCCCAGTACACCAGCCACAGCAACTGGTAAAACTGAGGAACTAGATTTTTTTTCCCCTGTCATAGTAAATCATTTATTTGTTAAAATGATATAGATTATTCAAGATTCTACAGTCTTAAATCATGGATGGCTATGTAACATGGATTGATACAGAAGTCAATCCCAATGTAGGTTTTTTTCCTTTCCTTCTTAAAAAAAATACTTATAGACCAGAGATGGGGGGAAAAATTGGTTTTAAAAGGGGAAGAACCATGGTCTGACAGAGCCAGTTCCTCAGCAGCAGAGACTTCTGCTGCGGCTCAGGAACTAGATTTTAAACTTGATTTCATTTTGATTACATGTGGCCACATGAGGCCGTGTCCGTAATTGGCGGCACTGGTCTACATGCTCTTGCTGACTGCTTTGTTTGGCTCTTTGGAGGGACTCGCTGAGGAAACTGAACAGGTGACACACGTTGAGGGGCCAATGGGTACATGCTAGCGCAGGGCACCCTGAGCTGATCTCCAGCACCACCCTCTGCCAGCTCAATGACCACAAGTCACGGGGCCTCTTGGAACCCTAATTTCCTCATCAGTAAAATCATCACACTAATAAAAAATTCCCAAAGTTATCATAAGGATACCTCCATCCATGGGATTTTCCAGGCAAGAGTACTGGAGTGGGGTGCCATTGCCTTCTCCGGAAATATGATTAACATGAGTGAAAGTACTATATTGAATAGTGTATTTGCTGTTTATTTTACATAGATGAGCCTATGACCAAATTACTAGTGTTTGCATGTATGTGCACTCAGTAGTGTCCAACCCTTTGCGACCCCATCGACTGTAGCCTGCCAGATTCCTCTCTCCATGGAATTCTCCAGGCAAGAATTGTGGAGTGGATTGCCGTTTTCTACTCTAGGGGATCTTCCCGACCCAGGGATCGAGCACACATCTCTTGTGTCTCCTGGACTGGCAGGCAGAATGTTTCCCACTGTACCACCTGGGAAGCTCTAAATGATTAGTATGATACTCATTATCCCTGGTCCCATTTTAGAGACAAGGACACTGAGGTTCTAAGAGGCCAGTGATGCTTCTAGTCTCCTCAGGTGGGAAGGAGCCGTGCAGTCCCTTGGGCTTTGCCATTTGCCAAATGACCCCAGCAGTCAATCCTTTAGATGACAGGGGTGATTAATCGTTAACAGTTGCCATGGCACCTTTTGTCTTGGAGGGAGACGGCAGCAGCCACCTCAGGGGATGCTACAGCTTCTGAAGTGGAGGGGCCTGGGGATGCAGCCAGGGCAGGACCACCCCTTGGCAGAAACCCCCATCCCGGAGTTCCTCCTGCCGGCCATCTCCCCTGCTGCTGAGAGAAGTCACTTCCTGCCTTCAGTTTCACTGGGCTATGGTCATATTTCGACAAGAGCCTTGCTGCAGACTGCCTGCTGCCCAGAGTCCAGCAGGACGATGATCTACTTTCCTCGATGTCTCTGGTGGCCCTTGGGCCCATGGGGTGGCACCTGAAGTGACTTCAGTAAATGGTGTCATTCTTCAAACAAGGGTTATAATGAGTCACGTCAAAGAGTAGACAAGTGGCACATGGAGCAGGGACAAGGTAAAAGCAAGTAGAACCTGAAAGTGATGGTGAGGGGGCCGCAGCCCCGGAGTGACCCCAGGTGGCAGGTGAATGGGCACCGACAGACGGTGAAGGTGGCCACGGTCCACCTGCACGTCCCTCCTCCTCTAAGGACACTGGTCCTGTCAATATGCACCTGTGTATTTAAACCTCAGACGGGTCTACAGTGTCCGACGCCATGAAGAAATCCACGCCAGTTGAGGGTTCCACGGCACGGTGAGAAGAAGCCTGTTGACCAGAGTCCCACCTGAACTGCTTGCAACGGGAAAACCGAGCACCTGCCTTCTTGCTCAAACAGGGGCCGGCTCAGATTTAAGGAATAAGGAGACATTCAAAGGACTGGCAGTTTAAGGTGTTCCAAATCTCTATTTATATTCCCAAAAGTTTGTCTTTTTGTTTTTGATGGCTCTGGTCCATCCATTCATTTAAGAAATGTGTATTGAAAGCTTATTTTCAGATTATTTTATAAAAGGTTTCACCAAAAACATTCATGGTTGATTTCACGCGGTCAAGTTTTACCTTTATGTAAAAACAAAGAAGGCTGACTCTGGAGACAGTGGCTCCATGCCCTGTGCTTTGGGCTTTCCTGAAATACCCATTTCCTTAGATCTCCAGTCATCCTCAAGGAGAATGAAAACAGGGAGAGGAAATGGAGATGTCAGGACACTTGACCCTGGGGCCCTGGGTCAGTGGGGCTCCTGAGATGATAGGGAGCGTATTGAAGTATCCAGCTTGAGGGCAGAACAAAGCCCAGTGGTGGAGGACGTTGGCTTGGCTGATGGACACCAGGCCTTCAGTTCCTCCAGTTCATGCTCTGGGGAAGCTGAGGCTCTGAGCAGCTCATCAGGTCCTTCTAATTTGTACAAAGCAGGTTTACTTCCATCATCTCACTTGATACTCATGGCTGTGCTGGGAAGCTGTACTGTTATCATCAACCCCACTTTACAGGTAAGGAAACAAAAACCCAGGAGGAAAATGGCTCAGCCAAGGTCACACTGCTGGCGAAGAAGCAGAGCCAGGACTCAGATGTCCTGAATTCACTTATTTGGAGACAAATTCTCACATTTCCCATTGCTTCTTGGGGGACAGTGAAAAACGGGCATCAGCTGGGGCTTCATCAAGGTAGCTCTGCAGATGTAATCTGAAGCCAATTTTGTTGCTTTTATGAAGGTGTGTATCTTCTCGTGCAGTTCTGGTTGTGTTTCATTTAATTATTTGAAGCGCAGCATTTTCACAGCTGCCAGTAAAAATACGTATAATTACAGTGTGCAATGATCGGAATCCTGAAAATCCTCAAGGCAGCCACTTTCGTGGGAAGGCGAAGACTCCTGAATGAAGCAGCCCACTGCCTCTTTACCAAAACATCCCCTATAATTAGGTCACATTAAGGATGCAATGCCCGTAAAATTGGATTATTTAAAAATAATGAAACTTTAAGCAGAAAAAAAAAAAAGAATTTTAACAATTAAAGATTTTCAGAGGGTGATTAAGGGAGATTTGCTCCAGTTCAAACTGATTAAAATGTCACAGAGGGAATCAGATGCAGGAAGGAATGGAAGGGGCACCATCGCCCCCATGACCGTGAGACCGTGGTGAGTTCTAACTCTGAGGGGGTGGCTGTTGTGAGTCACACAGATGGAATCTCAGAAGCTTAGAGGTTGTGGGGCATCACCAGTTATGGTGTGACTACAGGTTGAAGTACGGCTGCCAGTTTTTGAAAGAAGTCCAATTACATGCCTTTTGGGCTTCGATTTTTAAATATATATTTACTTCTTTGGCTGCGGCATGCGGGATCTAGTTCCCCGATCAGAGATTAAACCTGAGCCCCTGTAGGGGAGTGCAGAGTGTGGGCCGCTGGACCAACAGGGAAGCCCCTGGGCTTTGATTTTAACACTGGGAAAAATCAGTGAAGTCCACCCAAGATGCTCAGCCCGGGTCCATTTCTCCCACCACAGTCTCTGTGGCCCAGTCTGACCCTCGGGCACAGCCACCACCTTAACCTAGCTTGTTTACAGTGGCAACAGCTTGGCCTCTGTGCCCCTAGACATCAAGCCTGGGATCAGAGACAGGAGGTCAGGAATCTTCCTCACTCCTGCTCTGGAAGCTTCTAGAAAGCTCTCTGAAGAGTCCTGGAAAGCAGGCCCATGAGCTGAATCGGGAAGATTCATCTGCTCGCTCAGGGAGGGGCTGCACTTTCCAGTGGAGGTCCCATCCTGGTTGGGGGTGTCCACCCGTGGAAGATTGTTCTAGGTCGTGAGTGTCCCTCACATTCACTTCCTGGTCCCGTGTTACTGAGGGGGGAGCCCCGTGCTCCCTGGGCCCCAGGCACTTGCACTCTTAGGGGGAGAGGCAGACAGGCCCTAAAAGGAAAACATGCAATTTCAGATCATGGAGACAGTGAGCAAGGAGGATGTGGGAGAGGGTGGGCGCCAGGTTGGAGAGGCTGGGCAGGGAGGGAGCAGAGGGGAAGGGCCCAGGAGGGGCTGTTGCCAGGGGCACGGGTGTGTCTGAGGTCAGTTTTCATTGCTCCTGGGGCTGGTGGGGAGTGGCATCTGGGGGGACTCGCTCCCCTGCCCGGGGGCTGCCTGGGGTCCTGGAGGAGGCCTCTCCCTCTCCTGGCGAGCCTGCCAGACTCCCCCCCCAAACTCACTTTCCCACCTGCCTTGCCACCCTGTGCCTCACATGTGGGTGCCCTGGGCAGGACCAGTTTCTCCCCCGACTCAAGCGCAGGTGTCTGGGTGAGAAGAGCAGGCAGAGTCCTCTGGGGTGGGTGGGGGGTCATTCAAAGAGAGAAAGAGAAATACCACCTCATTTCTTGTCTCCCGCCTCACTTGTCAGGACCTTTCCAGGCCAGGGTTCATGGGCTGTCTATGTTGCTGTCAAATTGGGTGCAAAAAAAATGGGGAAAAACCCAGGTGAATGCTGGTTCCCTGGACCACTCAGAGTCTCAGAAAACAAGGCCAGTGTAAGATCGTGCTACAGGGACTTCCCGGGCAGTGCAGTGGTTAAGAATCCACCTTCCAATGCAGGGGATGCAGATTCGATCCCTGGCCGGGGAATTAAGATCCCACATGCCTATGGGGCAAAAAAGCCTTCAAGCCACAGTCACTCAACCTGCACAACAACTCGAGAGAGAAGTCAGACCTTAACTACAGACAGCCCACACGCCACAATGAAAGATCCTGCGTGCCACGACTAAGCCCCAACGCAGCCAAATCAATAAATAAAATCTCTCTTTTTAAAGATAGCGTGCTACAGCTCCCAGGTCTGACCAGACCACGGTGTGTGCCCCTCGACCCTCATTTCTGAGGCCTTTTCGGAGAGCTGTTTGAGGTTCAGAGACAGAAGGGTGTCACCCTCACTGCCCGGGGGGAAACCGAGGCTCCCTCAGAGAGAGCACGAAGGTTCTTCAGACACGTAGCAGCTGCCTGTGGTTCCAGCTGGGAACTGTGTGCAGCTCCCAGTCTTTGGGGGACCCCGAGACCCCCCAGCTTGGGCCTGGGTTAGCATGGGCCAACCCAACAAGAGAAGCCACAGGGGGCAGAACAGTTCGGGGAACTTGTCTTGTCATTGCCTGCTTCTGCATTAGGGACATCCTGATTGACTGATGATTCTCCTTAACTGAGAGTTGACTACCACGGGTGCCTCAGTCTCATTGCTCTCAAAGAAGGAACACAGCAACATTCCCTTATGTGGCATAAAGCACCAGCCAGACCCCGAAGGTCCTTTAGGGCCTGACACCACAATGCTGAAGCTGAGTGCCGAAGAACTGATGAAGAAGGCGGTGTGCCAAAGAATTGATGCTTCTGAACTGTGGTATTGGAGAAGACCCTTGAGAGTCCCTTGGACTGCAAGGAGATCCAACCAGTCCATCCTAAAGGAGATCAGTCCTGACTATTCGTTGAAAGGACTGATGCTGAAGCTGAAGCTCCAATACTTTGGCCACCTGATGCGAAGAACTGACTCATTGGAAAAGATCCTGATGCTAGGAAAGATTGAAGGTGGGAGAAGAAGGGGACGACAGAGGATGAGATGATTGGATGGCAATCACCAATTTGATGGACATGAGTTTGAGCAAGCTCCAGGAGATGGTGAAGGACAGGGAAGCCTGGCGTGCTGCAGTCCATAGGGTCGCAAAGAGTCGGACACGACTGAGTGACTGAACAGCAATAAAAACCACCATGCTCCGTTGTTATCACTGAGGCCGAGATGACTCCATGTCCTTGCTAATGGGCATGCCTGGCAGCTGGAACACTGACCAAGTCCCATCTCCCTGCAGAGCCTGGGCTTCCTGCCCACTGCCTTCCTCACTTCTCCTCACAGTTAGTGGACAGTGGCCTGGCTCAGCTCCTGTGTCCTGAGTGACCCAAGCTAGCCTAGCCTCTCTGTACCCAGAACATCTTCCCAATGGAGATCATCAAACTTGTCCTGAGCCTTTCTTGTGAGGGTTCCGTGAGCCGACACATGCAAAAGAGTATTGAAAACAGTTTAAGTGTGTCATTAAAAATCATCATGATCCTCAGGACTTCCCTGGTGACCCAGTGGTTAATTCACTGCAGGTTTGTTTCCTGGTCAGGAAACTAAGATCTCACATGCTATGCAGCACAATCAGAAAGAGAATCATCATCAGGATTGTTGAAACCTTGAGTAGAACAAGCCACATGACTAAGTAAAGAAGTAGAATGGTCTGTGCCAACATCCCAAACACATGACGGCTGTAGGGGGGAAGGCCTGCCCTCCGAGCCAGGACCAGGCGGCAGGAGGACAGGTTTCTGGCTCAGGGCCTCCCTGGCCACTTTGCTGAGTCAGTCCCCAGACAAGGGCTGGACCAACAAGCCTGCACCAACTGTCACTTGCCCGCAGGCCTGGAGCAGAGCTCTCGGGTCAGGCCATTTGCATGCAAGCCAGGGACAGATGAGACATTTAAATTTTACCAGCCCTCAGTTTTATGCTTGACATAGAGAAATGGCTGCAATTCTTTTTATCAGCTGAGAGAACAGGCATTACATGACAAAATATTAGCCAGGGCCGAGGTTCACAAAACCTACGGGCTCTGAAGCAGCTTCCTGAAATTTAAGCTTGCAGAGGCTGGAGGAGAGAGAATGGCCTGGGCCTCCCTGCCAGGCAGAGCTCTCCAAGCATCTTGTCCATTCTTATATTTATTGTTTTGCCCAATCACTTTATTTGTCTGTCTGTTTACCTGTGTCAACCCATTTTTTAAAAAATTTAATTCTTATTTATAGACTGACCTTAATAAACTCTCCTCAAGTACCACGGGTTTGTCACTGTCACGGATGAAAACATTATTAATGGCAGGCTGGTTGACCGGGGACAACAGCTGCCCTTTAAACCCCTCACAGATGACCAGACTGCAGAAACTCAGCTGGGGAGAGGGGCTGCGGTCGATGAGGTCAAGGGTCAGCCATCACAGCCCATCATTAATGCCCTTTCCTATCATCACAGCCCACCACGCCCGCAGTTGGAGCGTTCTGCTCCTGCATTCACGAACAGTACCCGGCTCTCAAATGCACTGGAAAATCCACAGCCATAGTCCTATTTGTTTTGAATTAAGGCAGATCAATGGGAACTGGAGGGAGCCATTTAAGGAGAGCGAGTCTGACATCACGGCGGGTGGGGAACCATAGAGCAGCTTGGGGAACGGTCTGGGTTGTGATGGGGGACACACGATGCCCTTCATCTTAGCTCCTCCAATGAGCTGCCTCAGTCAGGATGTCCTGGACTTGAAAGAGAAATTCTCAGAGGAGGATTTGAAGGTTGGATCCTGCAACCCAGGTCAGGGCCAATGTACCCACCAGGCACTGTCCCTAGGACCCAAAGAAATGTTTTAATATTCATTTCTTCCAGAATCAGAAGCAGAAAATTTAATATTGCAGTAAAGTCTTTCTAATCATGAGTCTAGTCCAACTTTTACTTGTCTTCATACCAATGCAGTCATAAAATGAAATTTAAAATACATAAGTCCATTATATATTTATATACATATTTATATAGTTTACAAGTATTTTAGATTATGTATTTTTAAATTTATTTTTAATGGCAGGAGGAGCACACAAAGGCAAAAGCGTCTAGGACCATGAGAGTTCAAATGCAGCCCAGCCTCTGGTTCAGTCTTCCGGGTGGTTTTGAGCTGCCTCCAACATTCTTCCCATATGGACAATCCATAATTTCATTAAAGGCACAGCCCAGCTTTGTGGGCTTCTCTTGTTCCTCCAGACAACAAACATTCCAAAGATGCTGGCTTTTACAGGGTAGGAAAATGTTGGGTTGAATTGTAAGTCCAAAGAAGGAGGGGATACGTGTATATATAAAGCTGATACACGTTGCTGCACATAGAAATGAACACAACATTGTAAAGCAATCATACGCCAGTTAAAAACATCTTTTCTAATTATTAAAAAAATCGTAAGTCAAGGAGGCGCCCATTAGCCTTAAAATTAGATATTTTTACATAAGCCTTGGACATGCTCTTAACAGACCACAGTCTCCGGCCTCACTGAGAAACTGGCTGAGTCCGCTCGGTCCCTGGAGGACTAGCTTGCTTGAAATAGACATTTTCTTCCCTAGTGACTTAAAACAAACCTAACAATTATTTGGCAATCTCACCCACCACTTATTTTCATCTCAGGAGAGGCCTGCCACATGGGGTGACGTAGTTTGGGCACCAAAGGCAGAGCTGAAGGGCTGAGGTATCAGCTTTCCCAAACACGTGGCCGCTTGGACGTGGGGCATCCTCTCCGGCCACGAGGCCCAGAGCCGGCAAGGTAAATCACGACGCGTCCCCATTAACGTCTCATGTTGTTGCAGGGTGGTAATTTTGACAGCAAAATAAGCTACAAAACTGCATATGCTATTGGGTGACATGCAATTTTAACTTCATTCAGGAGCGAGACCTTTGAGACATTGTTACCTGCGGGAGCAAGCAATAAAACAAGGATGTACAGGGATGTGTCAAATAGAAGCCCTTCCTAAATTACGCCGGGAGGCCCAGATTAATACATTTAATATATTCTGGTCATGAGTGAAGTGCTCACAGCAGAACAACTGCTCCTTCAGCGATATCATTCACGGGAATGAACTACAGTCTCACTGACAGCCTGGAAAAATGCTCCCACTTTTCAAACTGTACAAATGGTGGTTGGACACAGTAACTCAAAACTGGACACTTCATTTCAAGTTTAAAGCTAGTGGCCCAGCCACAAACTATTACTCCATCTTCTTTATTTGTGGTCCATGGTTTTGTACTCTTTAAGAATCAAATAAATACTGGTGTAATGGTTAGCAACTGCCAGTTCAACGAAAAATACTGCTAAATTCACCAATAAGTCTTTTTTCCACACACACAAATTTATGCCCCAAGACCAGAACCCATTCCTGCCACAGGGTCTGGATAGTTTTTTAATGTAGAGGGAGACTCACTTTAGTGATAAGAGTTTAAGCCCTCGCTCCTTTTTCCTTTCCTCTTGCTCATAGATCTAGCGCTGGGAACAGAGGGAGGTAAACGATCGATATATGTAAGTGGAGGCGCGTTCACTCGAGCCGTTCGCTGCTCGGTGGACCAGGCAGGACTCCTCCCCACTCCGTGCCAGCTGGACATGGCTTCTGGAATTCCAGTCCACGCTGGGAATCTTCCAGGTTGGCTTCCTGGGAGTCCTAGCCAGCTTTAACTTACTGTGATATTGTTGCTGTTGATAATAATATCTCCTGTTTCCAGAAGGTTGTTTTTTTGTTTTTTTTTTTTTAAAAACAGCTTTATTGAGATACTATTCACAAATACAAGTCACCCATTTATTTATTTGCTTACTTACTTTTTGGCCACTCCCCATGGCGTGTGGGATCTTATTTCCCCGACCAGGGTTCAAACCAGTGCCCCCTGCAATGGAGGCATAGAGGCCTAACCACTGGACAACCAGGCAAGTCCCACAATCACCCACTGAAAGTGTATGATTTGATGGCTCAGACAATAAAGAATCTGCCTGCAATGCGGGAGACTTGGGTTGGGAAGATCCCCTGAAAGAGGGCATGGCAACCCACTCCAGTATTCTTGCCTGGAGAATCTCCATGGACAGAGGAGCCTGGCCAGGCTGCAGTCTTTGGCGTTGCAAAGAGTCGGACACGACTGAGCGACTAAGCACAACACATCTGTAGATATGTGCAAACATCACCACAATTTCATAACATTTTTATCATCCCCAAAGAAACCTCAAACTCATTAGCAGTCACTTCTTATTTTCCCTCAATCCTCCAAGCCTTGGTAACCATGAACCTACTTATTGTCTCTGTAGATCTGCCCTGGAGATTGTAGAATGGGCAGATACATTCTGTGTATTTACATAAATAGAATCAAACAGTACGTGATCCTCTGGGGCTGGCTTCTTTCACTCAGCATAATGTTTCCAGGGTTCACCCGAGTGACAGCACGGATCAATATGTCATTCCTTTTTATGACTGGGTAATACTCCACGCTTACTCCTTGGAAGAAAAGTTATGACCAACCTAGATAGCATATTGAAAAGCAGAGATTACTTTGCCAACAAAGGTCCATCTAGTCAAGGCTATGGTTTTTCCAGTGGTCATGTATGGATGTGAGAGTTGGACTGTGAAGAAAGCTGAGCACTGAAGAATTGATGCTTTTGAACTGTGGTGCTGGAGAAGACTCCTGAGAATCCCTTGGACTGCAAGGAAATCCAACCAGTCCATTCTAAAGGAGATCAGCCCTGGGTGTTCTTTGGAAGGAATGATGCTAAAGCTGAAACTCCAGTACTTTGGCCACCTCATGCGAAGAGTTGACTCACTGGAAAAGGCTCTGATGCTGGGAGGGATTGGGGGCAGGAGGAGAAGGGGAAGACAGAGGATGAGATGGCTGGATGGCATCACCAACTCGATGGACATGAGTTTGGTGAACTCCGGGAGTTGGTGATGGACAGGGAGGCCTGGCGTGCTGTGACTCATGGGGTCGCAAAGAGTCAGACACGACTGAGCGACTGAACTGAACTGAATATTCCACTGCATGGACAGACCACAGTCCACACGCTAGTGGATGGACCAGAGTGCCTCCCTCGCCCCTTCCCCCAATAGTCATAGCAGGCCTGCTATGCTGTAAGCACGCAGAGGACAGTACAGCATGAGTTCACTCATGGCTTTGAGGGCTGTGGTATACCCCGAGCATCACCCTTGGTGCTCTTAGTTCCTGGTTGGTTGACAGCTGGGGACTACGCAGCCATCTTACCTGGGACAACAGCTCAGAATGCGGCTTTCTGCTCAAGCATCTTCCTCCCACACAGGATGGATATGTTTCCTGTGGGGTCTTTGCCCTGGGAAATGTAAGCCCCTCCCATTGAGGGAGGGAAGGAGCTGGGCTGCATGTTCTTTAGAAGCCACCTCACAGGTCACCAGGGTTCAGCACCCTGGCAAAGACCACACAGGGGACAAGCTGCAGAATGCATAGGTTGGGGCTTCAGCAGCACTCCTCTCCACACCCGCCCTTGGGAGAGGGATTGACTATGATTCAGTCACCATTCCAAGGGTAGAAGCCCCATCACAAGGTTGGGTGAGACCAGGAGGAGCTGGATTCAACAGGAAGCCAAAGCAGAAATTTGGGCTCTGCAGCCCCAGCCGCTCTGTGTGCTGTGCAGAGAAAGCTGAGGAATCGTGCCCTGGACAGAGGCTGTGAGTTCCTGCCTAAGGTCTGTTCTCCCTTCTTTCTCACTGACATAACCTCAATTACATCCAAGCATTGGTATATCCAGTTCAAAGACTACATTTCCCAGACCCCTTTTCTACAAGGGCTGGCCAATGAAACGAAAGCAAAAGTTATTGGGCAAGGATTATGGGAAATCGATCTTTAAAAAGAAGCAACCTTTTTATTAAGACAGTTTTCAGGCATGAAAAAAAGGTAGAGCAGGGTAATGGACACCTATATACACCCATGGCCCAGATTTAATGCTTGTTAATATTTTTGCCATGTTTTCTTCTTTTGCAACCCATACATTCATTAACCAGCCCATAATTCAAGTTATGAAATCTCTTTTAAGAAGTTGACTCAAATGGGAGACAGGTGTCCCATGTCCATCCTTGCTTTATCCTTCTTCTTTCCTAAATCACAAACAAGAAGGCTGGAATCCCAGCAGCCATCTTGTGATTCTGAAGCCATCATGAGAATACAAGCCAAGAATAAGTAGGACAAAATGTAAAGAGGGAAGGATAGCTTGCTTGATTAGCAAAATCAAACAAATAAAACTAACAAAATAAGATACCAAAAAACAACCTCCCCCCCAAAGAGCAAATAAAGAAAAAAGTAAAATCCCCAAACAGCAGTTTAATTTTAATTTCAGATAAAATTGAATGATTAGTATGTCTCAGGCAAAATTTGAGACATACTTATAATTTTAAAATTATCTATTGTTCATCTAAAATTCAAATTTAGCTAGGGATCCTGCATTTTGTATGGCAATCTTGTAATGGGCCTGGGTCCCTGGTGCTGTGGACCTGCCATACAAGCACTGGGCTGTCCACTTAGACATCCCATTTTATCTAATTAATTTACTTAGTGATCACCTATTAAATACTTACTCTGTGCTCAGTCTTGGGCAAAGTCCTGTGAAAACAGTCAGATGGACACATGGGATTCACAGTCTAGTGCGTAATACCAACATTAAGACAAATACCCAAGTACCAGTGAAATGAGTAATGAAAAGGGGACTTAGGTTTTCCCCTCCCCACCCTTGTCTGTACTGGCTATTCCTTGAAGACTGGGCTGTTCCCACCCCTGACCTTTGCCCACAATACCCTTCATCCTGGAATGTCCTCATCAACACATCTGCTCATTTCACTTCTTCCACTCATTCATTCATTGAGCAAAATTTGGTTAAGAACCTTCTGTACCATGTACTAGGGAACAGAGTGCCTGCCCTACAGGGGCTTATGGACTCACTGCCCACTGATGAGTCCTCCACCTGCCAGCTAGAGGTCAGACTGTGTGATGATGGTGGTGGTGCAGGGACAGGAAGAGAAGGGGAGGTGGAACGGCAGGCCAGCAACAGAGTGGGGTCTTGAGGGATAAATAGGAGCTCAGTACACATGTGAGGTGTAAGTACAGCTGTAATCAATGTACAGGTGGATGAAGCTGATCACAAAGGCCACCCCATTTCACAGCAGGCCCCAGCCCCACCTCTCCTCTCCTGGGGAGCAAGCCAGATCCAGGGAGACTCTGGTGTCCCCGCAGGGTGGACAGAGCACTTCTTGGGAGCCAGATGGCATTTCCCTGCCCCTGGTTATGCAGTCATGCCCTGAGCCCTTTCCAGAAGGAGAAGGTTGAGGCAGGGCATCTGAATCACACCATCCAGCTTCCTCCACCCCAAACCCAACACTCCACAAAACACGGTTGGAAGGCCCCCGAGTGGGCGCATTTTCCAGGCCCCATGAACGTTTATGGAGCCCCCGGTCAAGGCTGGAAGGTTTCTTAGCCACAGTCTGGTCCAACTGCTCATTCGTGCTGTGTTGTGCTTAGTTGCTCAGTCGTGTCCGACTCTTTGTGACCCCGTGGACTGTAGGCCGCCAGGCTCCTCTGTCCATGGGGATTCTCCAGGCAGGAATACTGGAGTGGGTTGTCATGCGCCGCTCCTGGGGTTATCTTCCCAACCCAGGGATCGAACCCAGGTCTTCCACATTGCAGGCAGATTCTCTACCTTCTGAGCCACCAGGGGAACCCAAGAATACAGGAGTAGGTAGCCTATCCCTTATCCGAGGGAACTTCCCTACACAGGAATTGAACCAAGGTCTCCTGCATTGCAGGCGGATTCTTCACCAGTTGAGCTACCAGGGAAGCCCAACCTCCCATTTAGCTGATAAATAAACTGAGTCCCAAAGAGGGGAAAAACCCAAGGTCACATCCCACAGCCTGGTCCAGTCCAGCACTGCTGGATCCCAATTCCCTGGCCTGAACAGCAGAAGTCACACTTAGCAAAATCTAGAAATAACACCCTGAAACCAATTGTTCGGGGCACCCCGGCAATGATTTAATCCCCTGTGTACAGACCCAGCCCTGCCAGGCTGTAAGCCCCAGGCAGCTCAGCTTGACGGCCACCCACGGCCACCTGAGAGGGTACAGGCGACAGCTTCAGCAGCCAGCTGACCTAGGAGGTGCCTCTGCGCAGACAGCCGGAGCATCCTAGAGATTCTTTTTACAGGGCCACAGGAAGGATCCCTCTCCCAAGCTAGTCTCTCTTTCCTTCCCATAGGGACTCTGCTCCCTAACCAGCCTGCGGTGCGTCGGCCACAAGCAAACAGGGAGGGAGCTACGGTCAATCACTCCAGGTGAACAGATTTGGGGTTGCAGCCTGGCAGGGCTAGAGCCTCCAATTACCTTTAGAGGGGGCCATCATGGATCATGGAGTGGCTGGTTCCCCCAGACTTTGGGGAAAGTGAGGACAGCCCAGAAGCTTAGAGGACTTCTAAGACCTGCTGGACAACCCCCGAGTTACTGATGAGGCCAGAGAGAGGCCAGGCCTCCCGACCCCAGAGCTACCCGGAGCTCCCTGGGGTTCATCTTCACCCCAAGCCCTCCACAAACGTCAGCTCCTCCAGACACAGCAGTCGCCCGGATGGCCCACTGAGGACGGCCCGTCCTAGGTGAGAGTGTCCTCTCAGGGGGACATTACCCTTCATGGACTCAAAGGTTAGCTGCCAATTCCACCTTGCCACTGGTAATGAAGAGCGCAGGAGACGGATGGAGACTGCCCCACGCGCAGTATGCTAATTCCGCTAACCAGTGGACCAGGAAATGGCCGGTCATTTGCGCCGCCATCTAGAGTCAGAGATGCTGCCTCAAAGCTCACTCGTCTTTAATGCTCTCCCCCTGTTGAGGATCCTCAGCGCGATCGCTCCAGCCAATTTCCAGAGATGCAGGCAGCCGAGGACAGGAGGAGTGATGGATGTGCGGGCCTTGCAGGGAGCCCTCCGCCAGCACTCAGGTTGCCTGGGGTCCCAGCAGGCACCGGGTGCTCTTGGGGCAGTGGCAGCATCTCCACCTTTGCTTCTCTGCCCACGGGCCTCCCTCTCGGGGTTGGGGC
Organism: Cephalophus harveyi; assembly: GCA_006410635.1. Taxonomy (NCBI): domain Eukaryota; kingdom Metazoa; phylum Chordata; class Mammalia; order Artiodactyla; family Bovidae; genus Cephalophus; species Cephalophus harveyi. Next base: position 79,125 of record SJYT01027815.1, on the reverse strand, counting down.
CTGGACCAAGAGGCAGGCAGGCTGCTTCCATCAGGCTCCTGTAAAAGAACAGAGTTCCTGTTTGCTGTCGTCTAGTCGCTAAGTCGTGTCCGACTCTGCGACCCCATGGACTGCAGCGCGCCGGGCTCCTCTGTCTTCTGCTATATCCCGGAGTTTGCGCAAATTCATGCCCACTGAATTGATGATGCCATCTAACCATCTCATCCTCTGTCTCCCTCCGCCCCTTCTCCTTTTGCCTTCAGTCTTTCCCAGCATCAGGGTCTTTTCCAAGGACTCAGTTCTTCGAATCAGGTGGCCAAAGTATTGCAGTTTCAGCTTCAGCATCAGTCCTTGCAGTGAATATTCAGGGTTGATTTCCTTTAGGATGGACTGGTTTGATCTCCTTGAGTTCCTGTTGCTAGCAGGCGTTTCTGGACTCGCTGCTGGCTCTCAGCCCCCAGGTGGCCCCTATCCTTGCACAAGGGGTGGTGGATGAGGGCAGGGCCAGAACACTGCCTGGTACATGCAGAGCTCTGTTCTCAGATTCTGGGACATGCTTGAGGCCAAACCAGGGCTGCCTACTTGCCCATTTTTATCCCTCTTATGTCCAAGTCCTGAAGCCCTGGTACTTTGAGCTTGAGTCCAGTCCTCCTGGGACAATTTCTCTCCAACATCCAATGGTCCTTTGCCATGGAGAAGCCACTCATATTGGGAAAGCCCTCCCTACCAAGGTAACAGAGACCTGGAGAGGCTGGCCCCACCTGGAACCTGAGGGTGAGAGCTCAGGGCAACTGATTCCTGATTCCTCTCTCTCTCTCTCTTTCATGTGTGTGTGTGTGTGTGTGTGTGTGTGTGTGTGTGTGTGTGTGTTTCCCCTGCTCACTTATGCTGGGCAAATGCATGTAAGTGATGAATCTCAGCAGCTCTGAATCATAACATAAAGAATGTCCACCTTTTGTCCTGGGGATCCTGGGACCTCACCTGGGGTATACCAGGTCCATTCATCCTAGGAAAATTAGTGCTAGAAAAGGCCCATTTTAAATGGACCTGTGGTAAGCAAGGATCTCCTTTCTTAGTAAATGGTAAAAACTAAAAAGATGTGGAATTCATCTTAAAGCTTAAATTTGTCTTAAAACTTATAAATGGTATTCCAATTTATTAAAATTAATTTATCTTGTGTTTTAACCTATGACTGTAATACCACCTGTAATCTTTGAGCAAAGAATGAATCAAATGTTGATTTGGGGGTATAAATTTTTCAGCAGAAAATTGTGCGATGACTCACTCTGTAGCCATTCTTTGTGGTTAATTTTCACAGCATGATCTTCCCAGGTGTCATTTTTTGCAAAATGATCCAAAGTCTTCTACATTTTCACAAAGCTGTTCATTATCCATGACACTCAAATCATTCCTTTTTGAGTGTCTGCTGTGTTATCAGCTTTGTCCTTTTTTCCTTCAAATCAAGAATGGCCAGATCCTTCTTTGTCAGTGGCTTTGCGCAGAATTTGGAGGCTTCTTCAGCATCATTTCCACTTCCTGAAATCCTGTACCTTTAGTACAATTTGCATTTTTATTTTGCAATCAATTTATCTGAGTTTTGTGTAAGTGGGCAAAGATGGACACCAGAGTTTAGCAGAAGAGGGTCTTGACTGGGCACCACATTTATAGATGGTACATTTCTTAGCAAACAGAGTTATGTCGACTCTCACTGCCCTAAGGAAGTGATGTGACTGGGGGACTCAAGTACTGAGTCCCAGGATAACAAGGACCCCTGTGTGGTGCCCCTTCTTTTATGTATCCAGATGTTTCTCCTGGCCAGGAGTAGTGGAGGCAACATGCTTCATCTTCCTGGTCTATGCTGGCTCTTCCTGGACCACGTCGGGGACTCATCTTGATAGGGGACTTGAGCCTTTGAAAAGAACCAGCCAACTCTATCAAAAAGAGCTCCCGATTTAACTGTACCCTCCTTAATTTGGGTCCAGCAGCCTTCTCATCCCTGGACAGGGTGTAGGATTCAATCTAAGATGGCACTTTCCTGCCATTTTACCTGGGGGCAAGAGGCTGCAGGATCCAAGGAAGTGGTGTGCAGTACTTAGGGACATCCATTTCATTAAACATCATCAACAGGATAAAAAAAAAAAAAGAAAACAGAATTTGTCAGAATTTGTTACATGCAGCTGAAGCTGCTCAGTACAACTAAATGTGGAATCTTGAATAAGGTCTGAACATAAATAATGGGCACTAACATAAAATTTTGTGAAATTTGAACAAAATCTGTACTTTAGCTAATAAAACTATATCATGTGTTAATTTCCTGCTTGTTTATTTGTTTTGTTTTTTACAACATAGTATTTCTTTATATTCTCAGGTTCAGATTAGAAGTTTAAAGCCTCATTCAATTTTTTTTTTAAATCACTAAAATATTAAGCTCTCTAGACTTTTAGCAGTAATTCTAGAAGCCAGAATAAATGGTATCAAAGTTCTGAGTGAATGTAAATTAGAAATCTAGCATTCTATTATACTTAGTCAAACAAGTGGAACCAAAATGTCATAAATTTTTTAGCTAAGCAAAAATTCATGTTTTCTAAAACATATATATTATACATACTACATATATGTATAGAAAAGTTTTTCTACTATACTTGATAAAGGCTTGAGAAAGAACAACAACAAAAAAAAGAGAGAAATTGGAAAGTGTTAATTAACTAACATGGGAGCAATGAATATGAAACAGAAAAAGTGTAACAAACTAGGTAAAAGTAAAAGATCATCATATCGTCCAGTTGTTTTTAAACACGGCTCTTCATTAGAATCACCTCTGGAGCTTTGGAGAAAAAAAAAAAATGATACGTGGGCATTTGTGCTATTTTTTAAAAGTTCCAAGACAATTCTAATGTGCATCTGGATTTTAAAAAGTGATTACAGATTTTTCTATTAAATGACAGTTTTAGTGGTATAGAATTCTATTATTTTCTGTTGACCAATCATGGTACAATGGTATTAAAATGAGTAATAGTTTAAATAATCACAATAGTAAAAGATACCTACCTGTTCCCACAATCTGTTGAAAAATATTTTCTAATTTTCCTTAGTATGGCTTCTTAGATACACACATCATTTAAAAGTAGACATTTAATTTCCAAATACATGGGGTTTCTAAACTATTTTTGATATCAATTTCTCATTTAAATATTTTATTTTCTGCAATCATACTCTGGTTTTTTTTTTTCAGTCTTTTTATTGAGGCTTTCAATGACTAAGTCAAAGATCTCTTTGTAAATATCACCTTACACTTGAAAATATGTGGGTTATTTTCAAATATCTTTTGATATTGATTTCTAACATAATTCCACAGTGATAACAGTCTTTGTATGATTTTAATACCTTTAGACCTTGAAATTTTTGCACCTTGTTTTTTGTCCCTGGTTACGTTCCAATGTCTCCTGGTTTATAGTCTGTGTGGTCAGTCGCTCAGTGTGACCAACTCTTGGTGACCCCATGGACAATAGCCTGCCAGGCTCCTCTGTCCATGGAATTCTCCAGGCAAGAATATTGTAGTGGGTAGCCATTCCCTTCACCAGGGGATCTTCCCCTGTGATCGAACTTGGGTATCCTGGGTGGCAGGCAGACTCTTTATGGTCTGAGCCACCAGGGAAACCAGTTTATAGTCTATTGGAACTTAAACAGAATTTGTATCCTGCTTTTGTGTGTTATGTTGAATTGCTTTATAGTGCTTTTCAGGTCTACTATATCCTTCTACTTTTCATTCTATTAATCCTATTATATTATCACTTCATTCTATTAATTTTTGAGAGTTTGATATTGAAACTCAAACTAAAAATCTTAATTTACCTAAATTTACTTTAAAAAATAATGGTAATATATAGTGGAACTAAAAGGAGAGTGAAAAAGTTGGCTTAAAGCTCAACATTCAGAAAACAAAGGTCATGGCATCTGGCCCCATCACTTCATGGCAAATAGATGGGGAAACAGTGGCAACAGTGTCAGACTTTATTTTTTTGGGCTCCAAAATCACTGCAGATGGTGACTGCAGCCATGGAATTAAAAGACGCTTACTTCTTGGAAGAAAAGTTATGACCAACCTAGACAGCATATTGAAATGCAGAGACATTACATTGCCAACAAAGGTCTGTCTAGTCAAGGCTATGGTTTTTCCAGTGGTCATGTATGGATGTGAGCGTTGGACTGTAAAAGAAAGCTGAGCACCGAAGAATTGATGCTTTTGAACTGTGGTGTTGGAGAAGACTCTTGAGAGTCCCTTGGACTGCAAGGAGATCCAACCAGTCCATTCTAAAGGAGATCAGTCCTGGGTGTTCTTTGGAAGGAATGATGCTGAAGCTGAAACTCCAGTACTTTGGCCACCTCATGCGAAGAGTTGATTCATTGGAAAAGACTCTGATGCTGGGAGGGATTGGGGGCAGGAGGAGAAGGGGACAACAGAGGATGATATGGCTGGATGGCATCACCGGGATGGACGTGAGTTTGAGTGAACTCCGGGAGTTGGTGATGGACAGGGAGGCCTGGCGTGCTGTGATTCATGGGGTCGCAAAGAGTCGGACACGATTGAGTGACTGAACTAACTGAACTGATATGTAATTTTGTTTTGTATTTTCCAAGTCTCCTGTAAATGTGTTATCATATTTTCATAATTTTAAAAATCAAATGAATTTACATTAAAACTATAGTAAAATAAATGAAATGACAACAAACAAAAAACATCATGGTCTCCCAAGTCTTAATAATAGTAATAAGCAAAATGTAGTGATTGCTTACTATATGTCAGGTATTGATGTAAACATTTCACAAGTATTGTCTTACTTAATCCTCACTACTCTGGTTAGTGTTACCTGCATTTTACAGTTGGGGAATAAAGACATAGAAAGCTTATTTTTTTCCAGGTCATAAAAATAATAAATCGTGAGTTGAGATTTGAGTCCAGGCAGTCTGACTCTAGACCTCATATTCATAACTAGTAATGTGTTGGAAACGAACATGGCTTTTTTCTTCTGGTTTGAATGATGCTGGGGGTGGGTGTAGAATTCATATATTACAGGATAATAGGCTAATCTGAGGGAAGAAAACTTGCCAAGTGCAGCCTCCAAAATCAATACCAAACTGCCATACTAAAACTAGCAAGTGTACTTTTTGTTTAATCATGGATTCATTTTGAAAATTCTGTGCATAAGTGAAGAAACTGTCTTTTAGGACCACCAACCCCAGAAAACCTGGTATCCCTCAGTTTCAGGCACAGGAAGCATTTTCCCAAAGATGCCTCGTTCCTTGAAACTAATAAAATAATTGGGTTGCAAATGCTCAAAGCTGTCTTTCCCCTACCAGTGAGCTCTTTTATAGCTACTGAAAAGTCACTTTTTGGGGGGGCTCATTATCCCTCAAGATCCTGTGCCGCTCATTTGCATATGAAAAAGGAAGTTCATAAAAGCTCTTTCTTATTTTCCAACACGAGTTCAAATCAGGGGCCATTATCACCCTATAGAAAGATCCAAATGGCATATGGATCATTCTGGAGAAGGGGGTGAGCGCCTTTTAAGAGAATTGTTTTAGTTTTTGCAGGAAATTAATCAGAGGGATGGGCTTTGTGGAGCGGGAGCAAATCTAATCTGTTCTTTGTTCGAATTTGCCTTGCTCCAATTCCTAGCAATTGTAGACAACATGCTCTTTTGTTCGGGAGACACTTGTTACATGCATAATTAGAGACTGCAGTAGCTGTGTTTAAAGAAAAACTGTTTTCCAATGTAATGTGTGATCTTGATAATAGTATTTTCATCAAAGGTAGCAATTACATTCATTAAGCTGGGACTGGCGTGGCGGCAAGGAAATTAAGTGGCAAGTGAATAAAAAGCTCCCCTCCCCCCGTTATCGCCTACTCTTTATAAGTTGAAATGCACCATGGTGAGCTGGAACTGGGAAATACATAGTGCATATAAAAAAATAAAGTCCTCCTTAACCTTTCTGAATAATGACCCTGCAGATATCCTAGGGACGTCAACTATAGATGCAGTTTTCAAATTAAAGGTTTTTATTCTCCCTTAATTTCCTATGCAAGTTTTAAACGAGCTCAACATATGATTCAGGTCTTTAAAGGCTGCAGGGCTCTTTAGGATTAATTCACTGTTCTTCGCACACATAAATTAATAGTTTTGTGTCCTCAAAAAAAAAAAAAAAAGCTACTACAAGGCATGAATCAACCAGTTTAGGAGAGAAATAGAGCCATTTGCCTATTTTTAATTAATCCTTTAACTATTTATTTAGGCTTCCTTATACTTTCATTTGAAAGATGCTAAAAATGAAGTCCACACGTGGAGGGCGGAAAACACGGTTCGGGAAAACAGCCCCCTCTCCACACACACTCAGGTTCTTGAACATCACTATGTTGCTGCGAGAAATTTATCCTGAAGAAAAAAAGATCCCACACATGTATATGTATATGCGTGTGTGTGTGTGTATCTCCTCCAGGCAGATGCTCTGTGTCCTCCCCCACCCCATCTCCCTGGTTTAAAAGTCCTGCTTGAAAAATGTCCTTGCAATGCCTCAAAGGGCTTGATGATTTCAATTTTATTCAACAGAGCACAATGATAGCCAGACATTTCTGGGCAAAAGCAGATGGAAATATGCCACCTCCTATCAGCACCCTAGCTCCGGCCAATGTTTTGACCTGAAAAGCTTTCTGAGAAAATGAAACCAGTCCACAAAAATCAATTGGGGACCCCTATTTCTTGTGATTGGACATGCACCGCTCTGCGGCAAGAATCATTATCTGTAAATTGATTGACCCAAATGTCATGCAGACCATCTTGGAGTGGGAAGCCGAGAGCTTGAACGGCCTGTGCATTTTCTGCTGGCTGCACAGCCAGATGTGGCAGTGGCCTTGACGGCCAACCTCTAACCAAGCGGGTCAGGGTAGGGGAGCTGCTATAATTTGAGAAAAAGCGAGACTTCAGAAGTTTTTCAACTTTACTTTCTGCCCTACTCGCTGGCAGTTGATCTGACAAGGGTATTGAATGAGGACCTAGGAGACCTGCATGTGGTCCCTGCTGATGATAAGAGCTAAGGTTTGTCGAATGGCTTACTATCTGCCAGGTACTTCACTGCGGTTCACACACATCTCTCATGTGTGTTCACATACATCTCTCATGTATCTCTCATTCCTCACAGCAAGTCTTCGAGGAGGGCATTGATTGGTATTATCATTTTCATTTTCTAACCAAGAAAATAAAACTTTACAGAAGTCAAGTAAGCTATCTCGGTTTGCATAATTAAGACATCCGGGAACGGACATCCCTACACTGCAGTCTGATTTCAAAGCTCAGCCCTCTTGGTCGTTGACTTCATGATCGTGGGAGCAGGGAATTTGCTCTTTTCAGACTCAGGTTCCCTGGATGTCAATGGGGGGCAGCCGACAAAGCCCTAGGGTCCCAAGTAGCTGGACATTTACAAGATTTTTCAGGAGACCTTTCAAGTTATCTTGTCGAAGCAGCTGCTTTGCTTTTGGGGCTTCTTTTGAAAAGCCATAGGTAGCCCCCAGAGTTGAGAGAGGACAGAGCTGGGTACCCAAAGATCATGGGCAGCTGAAGCTCCCAGGAGGGGGTCCAAAGACAGGTGACGGGTGTGGACCTTGGTCCACTGACGCAAGTGAGCAGGAAGGAAACAGCACACTGAAGCTCAGTGGAAATGTTTTCCAATAACCATCCCCAATTATCCTCTGCCCAAGCCCTCTCTCCTGCTAGGTGTAGCTCTCTTGACGGTTGTAGATCTCAGTTCAGCGTGACCAAGTCAAATTCATTTTTGGTTCATTCTTAACACAGCCCTGTTGGGAATTCCCTGGTGGCCCAGCAGTTAAGAATCTGCCTTGCAATGCAGGGGATGCAGGTTCAATCCCAGTCGGGGAACTAAGATTCCGCACGCCATGGAGCAGCTAAGCCTGAGTGCTGCAAATACAGAAGCCCACGTGCTGCAACTAGAGAATCTGTGTGTCTCAGCGAAAGATCCCGAGTGCCACAGCTAAGACCTGAAGCAGCGCCCACTCCCCGAAAGACAGCTCGGTCCGTTTAAAAACCACAGCCTCATGTCCATTAAGAAAATATGTTTATTTATGTTTATTTTTCGGCTGTGCTGGACCTTGGTTGCTGCATGCAGGCTTTCTCTAGTTGCAGGGGGACTACTCTTCTCTGTGGTGCGCAGGCTTCTCGTTCTAGCAGCTTCTCCTGTGGCCGAGCACAGGCTCTAGGCGTGCAGGCTCCAGTGGCTGCGGTGCTCAGGCTTAGCTGCCCCAAGGCATGTGGGATCTTCCTGGACCAGGGATCAAACTGGTGTCCCTTGCATTGCAAGGCAGATTCTTAACTACTCGATCACCAGGGCAGCCCCCTCATATCCATTCGGAGGCTCCTGTGAACAGAATCCCAGCAGTGGCCCCATCTGTCTTCTGCCTCTAACAGCTTATGGCATGTATGTGTGTGTGTGTGTGCATGGTATGGGGAAGAGTGCACGGTCTTTCTGGAGTTTTTCCTTTTTCCCTCTGGTGCTGAGGCTGGTTGTGGCTCGAGAATGGACGGGGGGAGACCATCCCCTGGCCTGCGCTGTTCTACCTTCTCTTCCATGTGCATGTTATGAATGAGGATTGACTGTCAAGGGGATTTGTTTTCTTGGGCCTTCGGGGTCTCTGGCAAGAGTGGCTACATTTCACCACTGACTCTTCGCATTCTTTCTCCATGCATACTTCTTTGTCCTCAAGGGAAAAGACCTCTAGAAAGCATGTCATCTACAGTCCCATTCTACCTCCTGGGCCAACTCTCAGGCCCGTGCGCACAAGCAGGATCCGTCTCTCTTAACTTTTTAGAACAAAGAACTCCAGATGAGGTTATCCTGACCCCTTCTTGGGCATTCCCCCATTGTGCCATATGGTTTCCTGAATGCTTTCCTTCTGCTTTTATGGGAAAAATTAACAATCACCTGGCTAAGTAAGGTGTCCAGGTGGGAACAAAATGCATTGGCTGATGGACTCTTTACCATCAGTGCTACCTGGGAAGTCCAGGAGATCTAAACACACTAAGAATTATTTTGAAGATCTCCCAGCTCCACAGTGAGCATCACTGAGCACTTTTGGACTCTTTCTGACTTCCTGAACTTGCCTCCTTTCTTGTTCTTAAGGTTTTGGTTCCCTTTTGACCCACATCTGAAAGCCAGTTCCTAACAATCCTTGGCGCCAGGCCTCATCTCATCCTTCCTTCATTGAGAATAAAAACGTTGGGGGAAAAAAAAAATGAAACTTTGAAATCCTTTCCTCACAGTGCCTTCAGTTCAGTTCAGTTGCTGAGTTCAGTTGCTCAGACTCTGCAACCCCATGGACTGCAATTCCAGGTTTTCCTGTCCATCACCAAATTCTGAAGCTTGCTCAAACTCATGTCCATCGAGTCGGTGATGCCATCCAACCATCTCATCCTCTGTCATCCGCTTCTCCTCCCGCCTTCAATCTTTCCCAGCATCAGGGTCTTTTCTAATGTGTTAGTTCTTCGCATCAGGTGACCGAAGTATTGGAGTTTCAGCATCAGTCCTTCCAATGAATATTCAGTATTGATTTCCTTTAGGATTAACTGGTTTGATCTCCTTGCAGTCCAAGGGACTTTCAAGAGTCTTCTCCAACACCACAGTTCAAAAGCACTAATTCTTCGGTGCTCAGCTTTCTTTATTGTCCAATGTCACATCCATACATGACTACTGGAGAAACCACAGCTTTGACTAGACGGACTTCTGTTGGTAAGTAATGTCTCTGCTTTTTAATATGCTGTCTAGGTTTGTCAGAGCTTTTCTTCCAAGCAGTAAGCGTCTTTTAATTTCATAGCTGCAGTCACCGTCTGGGTGATTTTGGAGCCCAAGAAAATAAAGTCTGTCACTATTTCCATTGTTTCCCCATCTATTTGAAATGAGGTGATGGGACCGGATGCCACAGTACCTTTACCCCTACCCAAAGGATATCAGCTGCATTTAGGATTAAACTGGGTGGGAAAAGTGGGCAGAGCCTGCACCTTGTCTCCGGTCTTGAACCTGATCTTCCAGTCAGGGTTGAGAAGCAGAAGCTCTGTTGCAGGCAAGAGGTGCATACTTTATACACTGGGAATGGCCTCGGTGGTACCCAACGCTACTTTCCTTGTTTGTCAGAAGCCAAATCTTAAACCAGAACTAACAACTTACACGAAGATGTGGCAACAAAAGCAATTTTACAAGTAGATAAGAGTGTAACAACATATCATCACAGTTCCGAGAATTTGGTTACTTGTCTCAGAGCATTTCAGAATGATGCATTGTGCAAGTATTGTACGGATATTCTCAAAGTTAGTACCAAACTTAGATGTGGGCAGGGGAACTGTTGCCCAGGGCCCTTGAATTTCATAAGCACACAACAGTCCTTGTATTCACCAGGATCTGGTGCTTCGCTGGCCCCCTGTGACCTGAGCCCGAAGCATCCACTCTCATGACAAATACCTTTCAAACCATGGGGTTCTTTTTCAGCTCCTCTGCCTGAGGTGCCTGAAACAAAAGGAGCAGGAATCTTGATGAGTATTTCAGAGAGAGATACCGCTTAGCGAGGTGAGGAGGGTTTGCCTAGGAAAAAGACAAATTCATTAACTTGTCAAATCTTTCCTCTCAGAAAACAAGAGTGCAAGAGATTCTTGAGTAACCAGAGATCATTTCCTAATGTAGGGAGCTTCCCTTCTTTGGCTCCTCTGTGTTCCAGTGGAGACTTCCAGAAATTCCCATGAACTGGCATAGCTTTCCAACAGCTTTATATGGTGGTGGACAACATTTTGTAGTAATAATTCACATGACTTTTGACTTTGTGTATGAAGGTCTAGAATTAACATGCATGGCATGGGACAGCAATTCATTACATTAGCTGATGAATACAAGAATTGTGAATGTTCTTGTTTATAAAAAACATTTATAACTAATTGAAATTTCAAAAATCAAAATTAAAAATTGAGTTTCATTTAAATAATTAAAACTTTTTATAGGTTGGAAGATTGTTTGGCCTTTTAATATTAACTATTTTGAATACTTTAAAAGCTAACTTTTGGAAACAGATGAAAAAAGAATTCAAATTTTAAATTCTTTTGTTTTTTTTTAATATAAATGTATTTTCGGCTTCTAGTTGGAGCCCTGGGAGAGCGACTGGCTCTGAATGAGCAAGTGACCTCTGGATTCGGTAGGAGGCGCCCCTCTCGTTCCTTCTGCTCTCCCCCTCTGATCAGGTGGGTGTTTGGAGACTTCTGGGTTTACTTAGTCAGTTCTGTTATATTGGGGTGCTGCACAAGTTGAAAAGGAACTTGGACTTTGGGGCTGGAATCATTACTCAAACATTACTCAAGTTTGAGTGTGTGATGAAAATGCTCAGGCGGCGGGGCGGGGAGGTGGGGGGGTGTGGTCCTGACAAAGGCAGACTCTAGACCCCAGGCCCAGGGATCTGACTGGTAGGTCAGGAAGTCTGTCTTTCCACAAGGACTGCAGGTGATACAGGACAGAAGGCCCAGGAGAAGGGTGTCTTTACACCACTAGTAACTGTTACGTTGTCTCTCAGACCTCAACCTCCCACCATATTTTATGTTTGTTTGTTTGTTTTTTAAAGCTGTGCCAAATCACTTGTGGGATCTTAGTTTCCCGAACAGGGATTGAATCTATGCCCTTTCCAATGGAAGCTCACAGTCCTAATCACTTGACCACCAGGAAAGTCCCCTCCTGCACTTTGCATATAAATTTCCAAGAGCCTGCTGGACATCCTACTGGGACAGATCTGAAAAGAAACATCATGTCTAACGACTCAGGAATTCTGGGACTGGTATTCCATGGTCTGCACTTTAAGACTCCAGAAGCTACTCTAAAGCACAGTTAGTGAGGACGTTGATACAAAGGATAGAAGAGATGTGTATAAGAGACAGATATAAATGTATTTATTTTAATTGGAGGCTAATTACTTTACAATATTGTATTGGTTTTGCCATACATCAACATGAATCCTGCATTAACTTCAATTTACATTTTTTATGAAGGTACATTCTACTTTTGTACACTTTGAATAAATTTTTTTTTAATCCAGTAGATCCTGAGTAGATAAGATCATAGTAGAAATAAGAAGTACAAAAATAGAGGTTAGAATCCAAAAGTAGAAACAAACTAGAAATAGAAAATCTTCAGTGAGGTAGTGATAGTCTGCTTAAAACTTTAAAACTCCATAATACCAAATGGGCACAAGCAAGATATAACACATTTTTTATTTAAAGAAGATTTAATTACTGATCACAAAATGTAAAGTATGTGAAAACCATTCCCATCAAATCCACACCATGAGAAGTTTGAAATCTCTGCAATTTCACCCTGCTTATTAATTAAAAAAATAATTACTGGGGCTTTCCTGATGGTTTAGTGGTAAAGAATCCGCCTGCCAGTGCAGGAGATACGGGTTTGAGCCTTGATCCTGGAAGATCCCACATGCCGCAGAGCAACTAAGCCCGTGCGCCACAACTACTGAGCCTGTGAGCCCCGACTACTGAAGCGCGCGAGCCCTGGAACCCAGGCTCCATCACAAGAGAAGCCGCTGCGGTGAGAAGCCTCTGCGCCAAGGCTAGAGAGCAGCCCCTGCTCCCCGAAACCAGAGAAACCCCTGTGCAGCAAGGAAGACCCAGCAGAGCCTAAATAAATAAAGTAATAACTGATTAAAACGATAAGACCAGGGGAGTTCTTTGGTGGCCTAGTGGTTAAGATTCCAGGCTTTCATTGCCATGGCTCAAGTTCAATCCCTGGTCAAGGAACTGAGGTCCTACCAGCTGTGAGGTACAGCCAAGCGAAGTTGCTCGGTCTTGTCCCCATGGACAGCAGCCCACCAGGCTCCTTTGTCCATGGGTTTTTCCAGGCAAGAATATTGGAGTGGGTTGCCATTTCCTTCTCCAAAAACTTCATTAATTATTTAAAAAAACCCAATGAGACCATAGCTGCGCCTCTGGTGGTAGGCTAGCTCCAGGCCCAGGGTTATCAGAGCCTGGTCTCCTTGACTTCAGAGAACATTTGCAGAGATGTTGGCATGGGCTCATGTTCTGTCTCACGCATGCTGAAATCATTGTGGGAAAGTCAGAAAGTAAGGCAGTAAAAATGGTAGAGGGATTAGGGGTCAAAAAACACTAGAAGCAAAGGCTTGTTTTGAAACTTGTATAAACTTGTTTTGAAATTTTTTCTTTTCTTTTTTTTAGCCTGAGCCATCTGGCATGCAGGACCTGAGTTCCCTGACCAGGGACTGAACCCACAACCCTTACAGGGGAAGTGTGGAGTCTTAACCACTGGACTACCAGGGAAGTCCCTTGAAATTTTTATTCTTGGGGTTTGCCATGGATTGCTGAGGCCCAGTAGAAATTTTAGACCAAAAAACCTGCTGGGAGACTGCAAACATTTGTATGAATTTAGGGTCAACTGAGGGCTGCCCTCACAGCTCAGTCAGTAAAGAATTTGCCTTCAGTACAGTAGACCTGGGTTTGATTCCTGGGTCAGGAAGATCCCTTGGAGAAGGAAATGGCAATCCACTCCAGTATTCTTGCCTGGAAAATCCCATGGACAGAGGAGCCTAGCAGGCTACAGTCCCTGGCGTTGCAGGAGTTGGATACGACTTAGCAACTAAACCACCACCACCACCAGGGTCAACGGGGGCCTTCCCAGGTGGCTCAGTGTTGAAGAAGCTGCCTGGCAATTCAGGGGATGCAAGAGATGAGTTCAAACCCTGGGTTGGGTAGGTCCCCTGGAGTAGGAAAGGGCAGCCCACTCCAGTGTTCCTTCCTGGAAAACTCCATGGACAGAGGGGGCTACAGCCCACGGGATGGCAAAGAGTCGGACATGACTGAGCACCACACCCACACACAAGGCCAACTGAGGTGAGAAGTGTGTTAATTCCAAGACAGCAGGAAGGTTCACACCAGATGATGACCTGTTAGAACATGACAGTAGATGAAGGGAGTCTCAGGTTTTTAATGTTGAGTAAAGCAACACCCTACACATGGACATCACCAGATGGTCAACACCGAAATCAGATTGATTATATTCTCTGCAGCAAAAGATGGAGAAGCTCTATACAGTCAACAAAAACAAGACCAGGAGCTGACTGTGGCTCAGATCATGAACTCCTTATTACCAAATTCAGACTCAAATTGAAGAAAGTAGGGAAAACTGCTAGACCATTCAGGTATGACCTAAATCAAATCCCTTATGATTATACAGTGGAAGTGAGGAATAGATTTAAGGGCCTAGATCTGATAGATAGAGTGCCTGATGAATTATGGAATGAGGTTCGTGACATTGTACGGGAGACAGGGATCAAGACCATCCCCATGGAAAAGAAATGCAAAAAAGGAAAATGGCTGTCTGGGGAGGCCTTACAAATAGCTGTGAAAAGAAGAGAGGCGAAAAGCAAAGGAGAAAAGGAAAGATATAAGCACCTGAATGCAGAGTTCCAAAGAATAGCAAGAAGAGATAAGAAAGCCTTCTTCAGCGATCAATGCAAAGAAATAGAGGAAAAGAACAGAATGGGAAAGACTAGAGATCTCTTCAAGAAAATTAGAGATACCAAGGGAACATTTCATGCAAGGATGGGCTTGAGTACCTTGGACTGCAAGGAGATCCAACCAGTCCATTCTGAAGGAGATCAACCCTGGGATTTCTTTGGAAGGAATGATGCTAAAGATGAAACTCCAGTACTTTGGCCACCTCATGCGAAGAGTTGACTCATTGAAAAAGACTCTGATGCTGGGAGGGATTGGGGGCAGGAGGAGAAGGGGACGACCGAGGATGAGATGGCTGGATGGCATCACTGACTCGATGGATGTGAGTCTGAGTGAACTCCGAGAGATGGTGATAAACAGGGAGGCCTGGCGTGCTGCGATTCATGGGGTCGCAAAGAGTCGGACACGACTGAGCGACTGAACTGAACTGAATGCCTGTGTGCTTACTTGTTCAGTTCAGTCTCTCAGTCGTGTCCGACTCTTTGCAACCCCATGAATTGCAGCATACCAGGCTTCTCTGTCCATCACCAACTTTTGGAGCTTTCTCAAACTCATGTCCATCGAGTAGGTGATGCCATCCAACCATCTTATTCTCTGTCGTCCCCTTCTCCTGCCTTCAATCCTTCCCAACATCAGGGTCTTTTCTAATGAGTCAACACTTAGAATCAGGTGACCAAAGTATTGGAGTTTCAGGTTCAGCATCAGTCTTTCCAATGAATGTTCAGAACTGATTTCCTTTACATTGGTGGGTTTGATCTCCTTGCTGTACAAGGAACTCTCAAGAGTCTTCTCCAACACCACAGTTCAAAAGCAACAATTTTTCGGCACTCAGCTTTCTTTCACATCCATACATGACTACTGGAAAAACCACAGCTTGACAAGATGGACCTTTGTCAGCAAAGTAATGTTTCTGTTTTTTAATATGCTCTCTAGGTTGGTCAGGAGAAGGCAATGGCATCCCACTCCAGTACTCTTGCCTGGAGAATCCCAGGGATGGGGGAGCCTGTTGGGCTACCAACTCTGGGGTCACACAGAGTCAGACATGATTGACGTGACTTAGCAGCAGCAGCAGCAGCTAGGTTGGTCATAGCTTTTCTTCCAAGGAGTAAGCATCTTTTAATTGCATGGCTGCAGTCACAATCTTCAGTGATTTTGGAGCCCAAGAAAATAAAGTCTGTCACTGTTTCCATCGTTACCCCGTCTATTTGCCATTAAGTAATGGGACAGAATGCCACGATCTTTGTTTTTGGCATGTTGAGGGTTTTTGTTTGTTTGTTTTGTTTTAAATTTCCTTTATTGCAATCTCTTTTTATTTTACAAGCCAATAAATACATACATAAAGGTCCACAGAAATGGAATGTTGAGTTTTAAGCCAACTTTTTCACTGTCCTCTTTCATTTTCATCAAGAAGCTCTTCAGTTCCTCCTCACTTTCTGCCTTAAGGGTATTGTCATCTGAATATCTGAGGTTTTTGGTATTTCTCCTGGCAATCTTGATTCCAGCTTGTGCTTCATCCAACCTGGCATTTCGCATCATTTATTCTGCATACAAATTAAATAAGCAGGGTGACAATATACATTCTTGACGTACTCCTTTCCTCATTCAGAACCAGTCCAGTGTTCTATGTCAAGCTCTAACCATTGCTTCTTGACCTGCATACAGATTTCTCAGGAGACAGGTAAGGTGAGCTGATATTGCCATCACTTTGAGAATTTTTCAGTTTGTTGGGTTCCACACAGTCAAAGGCTTTAGCATAGCCAATAAGTAGATGTTTTTCTGAAGTTCTCTTGCTTTTTTGATGATCCAACAGATGTTGGCAATTTGACCTCTGGTTCCTCTGCCTTTTCTAAAGCCAGCTTGAACATCATGCTTACTCCTTGGAAGAAAAGTTATGTCCAACCTAGAGAGCATTTTCAAAAGCAGAGACATTACTTTGCCGTCTAAGGTCCATCTAGTCAAGGTTATGGTTTTTCCTGTGGTCATGTATGGATGTGAGAGTTGGACTGTGAAGAAGGCTGAGTGCTGAAGAATTGATGCTTTTGAACTGTGGTGTTGGAGAAGACTCTTGAGAGTCCCTTGGACTGTAAGGAGATCCAACCAGTCCATTCTGAAGGAGATCAACCCTGGGATTTCTTTGGAAGGAATGATGCTAAAGCTGAAACTCCAGTACTTTGGCCACCTCATGCGAAGAGTTGGCACATTGGAAAAGACTCTGATGCTGGGAGGGATTGGGGGCAGGAGGAGAAGGGGACGACCGAGGAAGAGATGGCTGGATGGCATCACGGACTCGAAGGACGTGAGTCTGAGTGAACTCTGAGAGATGGTAATGAACAGGGAGGCCTGGCGTGGGGTTGCAAAGAGTCGGACACGACTGAGCGACTGAACTGAACTGAAAGCAACACCCATGCCTTTCTGTATCTAGTCAGTTTTTAGTGTTGGCACATTTCAACCTGAGTAATTCCCAAGAATTCTTGCCCGCTGGACAAGTGCAGGTTTGTTTCAGCCTCAAGATGCTCTTTATTATAAATTCACTTAAAATGAGCTTAGCAGCAATCAATAAGCAGCATATCCGGAGCTTCTTCTGTCTACTTGGAAAAATCAATTGGGTTGAAAAGATGGAGCATTAATACTCAAAGGAACTGTACATGCATTATACAGTGACAGGGTTCTTCATATGACCGAGTGCAAAATAACTCAAAGGACCCACAGAAGCTGTCTACTCAACCAGAGGTGGTCCCCTCAGACTCCCCAACTGTCCAAAGATGCAAAACCTTACAATTCTGGTATTACTTTATTGCGTTTACATCTCCAAGAGGAAAAAAAGAACAATTTCTCTCTAAGAGAAATGATTAGATTTTAAAACACCTAGCTCAGTTCAGTCCAGTCGCTCAGTCATGTGCGACTCTTTGTGACCCCATGGACTGCAGCATGCCAGGCCTCCCTGTCCATCACCAACTCCCCAGAGTTTACTCAAACTCATGCCCATTGAGTCGGAGATGCCATCCAACCATATCATCCTCTGTCGTCCCCTTCTCTTCCTGCCTTCAATCTTTCCCAACATCAGGGTCTTTTCAAATATGTCAGTTCTTCGCATCAGGTGGCCAAAGTATTGGAGTTTCAGTCTCAGCATCAGTCCTTCCAATGAATATTCCAGACTGATTTCCTTTAGGATGGACTGGTTGAATCTCTTTGCCATCCAAGGGACTCTCAAGAGTCTTCTCCAACAGCACAGTTCAAAAACATCAATTCTTCAGCACTCAGCTTTCTTTACGGTCCAACTCTCCATACATGACTACTGGAAAAACCGTAGCCTTGACTAGACAGACCTTTGTTGGCAAAATAATGTCTCTGCTTTTTAATATACTGTCTAGGTTGGTCGTAACTTTTCTTCCAAGGAGCAAGCATCTTTTAATTTCATGGCTGCAAACACCAAATCTAAGGTGATTTATCTAATCATTAACTCTGCTGCTAACAAAGGTAAACTCTCATTAAGGCAAGCCTCACCAAGCCTCCTATTTTGGGGCGGGAGAATTGCAATGAACACACTGCCCACAATTGCTTTTGGCTCCACAAAACCAAGTGCTCGGCTTCTAGTTGGAGCCCTGGGAGAGTGACTGGCTCTGAATGAGCAAGTGACCTCTGGATTCGGTAGGAGGCGCCCCTCTCGTTCCTTCTGCTCTCCCCCTCTGATCAGGTGGGTGTTTGGAGACTTCTGGGTTTACTTAGTCAGTTCTGTTATATTGGGGTGCTGCACAAGTTGAAAAGGAACTTGGACTTTGGGGCTGGAATCATTACTCAAACATTACTCAAGTTTGAGTGTGTGATGAAAATGCTCAGGCGGCGGGGCGGGGAGGTGGGGGGGTGTGGTCCTGACAAAGGCAGACTCTAGACCCCAGGCCCAGGGATCTGACTGGTAGGTCAGGAAGTCTGTCTTTCCACAAGGACTGCAGGTGATACAGGACAGAAGGCCCAGGAGAAGGGTGTCTTTACACCACTAGTAACTGTTACGTTGTCTCTCAGACCTCAACCTCCCACCATATTTTATGTTTGTTTGTTTGTTTTTTAAAGCTGTGCCAAATCACTTGTGGGATCTTAGTTTCCCGAACAGGGATTGAATCTATGCCCTTTCCAATGGAAGCTCACAGTCCTAATCACTTGACCACCAGGAAAGTCCCCTCCTGCACTTTGCATATAAATTTCCAAGAGCCTGCTGGACATCCTACTGGGACAGATCTGAAAAGAAACATCATGTCTAACGACTCAGGAATTCTGGGACTGGTATTCCATGGTCTGCACTTTAAGACTCCAGAAGCTACTCTAAAGCACAGTTAGTGAGGACGTTGATACAAAGGATAGAAGATGAGTCATGGTAGAATCTTGATAAATGAAAGAATGTCCACGTAATCAGTACTTTGGCCACCTCATGCGAAGAGTTGACTCATTGGAAAAGACTCTGATGCTGGGAGGGATTGGGGGCAGGAGGAGGAGGGGATGACCGAGGATGAGATGGCTGGATGGCATCACGGACTTGATGGACGTGAGTCTGAGTGAACTCCGGGAGATGGTGATGAACAGGGAGGCCTGGCGTGCTGTGATTCATGGGGTCGCAAAGAGTCGGACACGACTGAGCGACTGAACTGAATGTGTAAAAAGATAACTTTAAGAAAATCATTTACATTCACTGAAAAAAGTGAACATCAACCAAAAAGGGATTAAAGGAGCAGGAGCTCAGGATGAGCGGATACCAGAGCGCTTCTGTAGACTGGAGGGAGCCAATCGGGCTTGGTTTTTCAGTTGCTGAATCGTGTCTGATTCTCTGCGACCCCGTGGATTGCAGCACGCCAGGCTTCCTCTGTCCTGGAGTTTGTTCAAATTCATTTCCATTCAATTGGCCTAGACCAACTACAAGTGAAATTACGAGAGAATAATGATCCAAGTTCCTAGGGAAGGTCTCTCTCTCTTTTCATGATGTGACACCCAGATGAACTGACCAACTTCGGTAGGATCTGACTTAGAAGGCAACACTTTCATCAGGGGTTGTCCAGTTTTTCTTTAGGCTTCGTGGGCAAGGAGCACAATTGGGGATATCAGGTCCATGTATATATAGCATTTTAAATGTAAAAAAAGAAATTACTTTGCAGGTCATAACAAAACCAGGCAGTGGGTCAGATTTAACCCCCAGGCCCTGGTTCTGCCCACCCAATTTAAACCTGGGTCCTTGGACTTGAGATGCTTTGAATGTTTGTTTTTTTTCTGGTCCAAGAAAATATTATGTTTGAGTATTTCAGGTCAAACCACGTATAATCAAATTACAACCCAAGGCAAGCTGCTAATCCCAAGGCCAGGGTGGATGGTCCAGTTCCTGTGAGAGGCCCCCCAGGGAAGTCCTCCCACTCAGCACACACACACTGCTTTGTGAGGGAGGGTCTTTCAAAGTGGTCAGCGCTGTTTATCCACAGAGGTTAACCCTTCAAGGGATTAGGCATCAGACCCCTTTTCTGGCCTCTCAGTCCCATGTGGCTGAATGGAGCGGACTGCATGGCTGTGCCTATTTGATAAAAGCAGAAGTCAGTTAAAGGTAAATGAATGCACAAAGGGAAAACTTTCAGTAACCCTATAGGTAGCTTTAATTTTATTTTAAATTACACAAGATTATATTTACTTTATTACAATTGCATGCTCTAATATAATCATGAAATTCAAATAGTCAGGATGATGCCAGTGATTCCCGTGGCTGCCCTCTTGACCCCCAGCCCCACGGCAGCCCCCAGCACGTTGGCTGTATTTTCTGAGTTTATTCCAAGAGTTTATATACATGCTTGAACTTACAGAATATATAGATTTGGACTGTTGTGCACAAATCTTACATGATGTGCTATTTTCTTAAACAATGGAACTTGGTGATGATTTAATCTCGGAACATGGGTCTTACTCTTTTCAACTGCTGCACCGGATTACATGGTATGTCCACTATTTATTTACTCTCCCACCTAGCCATTTCTAATTTGTCACTACCCCAAACTCTGCTGCCCTCAAAGGCCCTGACATGCTTCCTGTGCATCCTCCCAGAGGCACTGACTGCAACATCTGGGTTTCTTTTGTCAACAATCTGTAATTTATATGTTTATTTTCCAATTAACCAAGGTTATTTAAAGTTATGATAAGTTTTTTTTGCAGCCTACCTTTTGGTTGTTTACTTCTCATTGTGTACAGTGAATGTTGCCTATAAGTCTGTCTTTTTGGCATTTATAAAAGCTTCCTCTATGGCAAAAATTAAAAATTAGATAATCCACTTGCATTTGAAAAGAAAAACTTCTCCCTGTATATAAATATATATGTCAAACTTGTTGATTGTGCTACCCAGTCCCTCTCTGTTCTTACCGTTTCCTACTTGACTTGTTGATTTCTAAGTCAGAGGCTGTGATTATGACTTTATCAATGTTTTCACTGTATTTTTTATTATTTGTTTGGTTGTCTATAGTTCCCAGCAACACTGTAAGAGACATAAACTTCATGACTACTGGACCTTCTTGGTGAAGGCTTCCTGTTTTATTACTAGATATCCTTTTCTGCCATTTTAAAATTATTTTTGTCTTTAACTCCATTTTGATGTTAAGTTTGCTCTTCTTGCTTCCCTCTTGGTAGCATTTCGAGTGGGCTTTCTCCTCTTCATTTCATCTCCTCTTTCATTTCAGCTTTCCTGTGCTGCTGTTTTTTTTAGGTGTTACTAACATTATGTAGCTGGGATTTCAATTTTCCTTCTGTCCCATCTTAACATAGTTTAATGGGTGAGTTTAACCCATTTATACCTCTAAGTTTTACTATGTTTGGCTACCTTGCTTTGCTTTCCACTTACCATAATTTCTTTGGGGAAAAAGCTGTGTAAAGTTAAGTTTTTTAAAATTATTTTAACAATTTGTATTTTATGTATTGTCTTCACCGGGTCTTCTCTGCTGCTCACGGACTTTCTCTAGCTGCAGTGAGCAGGGTCTGCTCTTCGTGGTGGTGCACGAGGTTCTCATTGCAGTGCCTTCTCTTATTGTGGAGCTTGGCCTCCAAGCTCATGGGCTTCAGAAATTGCAGCTCATACGCTGACGAGTTGTGGCGTTCGGGCATGTGGGATCTTCCTTGGACCAGGGATCAAATCTATGTCTCGTGCATCGGCAGGCAGATTCTTAACCAATGGACCACCAGGGAAGTCCTCAGTTACGTGTCTTTTTTTCCTTTTATATTGTGAGCTACCCATACAAGTGATAGCAAGTCGAACATCCTGCAGCCACTCCCACCCAGATCTGTATTCTGCTCCGTCTTTCTGCCTTCCTCGGGCAGTTCTTTGACGGCTGTGGTGGAGACGAATTGCTTCTTTTGGAATCTCCTTAGTTCCCTTTCAGTACCCTTCTCACTCCTCTGCCGCATCTCCCTATTGCCCTATCCACCCACCCGCCATTCTTTCTCGCCAAACCCACATGCTCCCAGCACACCTGTTTATTTGTCTTACAGGCCATGCTCTCAGCTAGTTTCTCTGCTTGAAATGATCTGAAACAATCCCTGAAGAATTATTAGCTAGTAAAGGGCTAGGTGGCAGCGACCTTTTTATTAGGACACTCCTAAAAGCGAACAAACCTTAACAACCCAAGGAAGGAATCTGATGGGGCCTTCACGAGACAGACAGAGTTTGAATCATTTCTGTCATGTATCAATAAGCAACTTATTTCTCTCTCCATGCCTCAGTCTCCTTGCCTTTAAAATGGGCTCACAAGAGCACCTACTGTACAGGACTGAGTTAAAAGCGTGTTGAGGGTGTAGAATAATGGCTGGCACGTGATAAGAGCGCGAGAGACTGGATCTAAAGAAATACTTTTTTAAATGATGAGTTTTTTAAACCGAATTTGGCTGTGATAGGTCTTGGTTCACATGCAAACTCTGAGTTGTGGCCTGTGAGATCTAGTTCCTTGATCAGGGATGGAACCCAGGCCTCCTGCATTGGGAGCATAGAGTCTTAACCACTGGGCCACCAGGGAAGTCCCTAAATACTTTTGCATAGCGTTGGCCTTGGTGGTTTTCTATGTGTGAGGATTCACTAACGAGAGCAGGAAAAAAAAGACACCTGACATAAACCTTTTGATAAGAATGTGGTCTTACGCATCTTTGCATGGCAGCCTGGAGCGCACAGCACCTTGTGCCCTTGGCCACAGCGACTGCCCGACTCACATCACTGAATGAGAAATGTAAAGACGGACTGATACCTAGATTTCCAAAACATTGTAGGAAATGATGGGGAAGAGATAGGCTGAAACCTCCTATGAGCTTAGACAACAGTGTATCACTGAGGAGAAGGTCCAACAATACAAGATTTCCAGAAGCGATACTACAAACACAGGCATAAATATCAGCTAGATATTTATGTGAGCTATACTATGAAGTGAAGTCACAGTTGTTTCTGACTCATTGCGACCCCATGGACTGTAGACTCCCAGGCTCCTCCATCCATGGGATTTTTCCAAGCAAGAATACTGTAGTGGGTTGGCATTTCCTTCTCCAGATGATCTTCCCAACCTAGGGATCGAATCTGGGTCTCCCGCATTGCAGGCAGACGATTTAGTGTCTGAGCCACCAGGGAAACCCCATAAATACTGTGAAGATGTGCTCAAAAGAAGTGACCTCTCCACTGAAGAGCTGCTTTTTTTTTTTTTGCCTTAAAAAGAAGCAGGGGAGGGGGATTATCAGTATGGTAAAAATTTTATTTAGCATTACAAATTTAAAATTGGTCTCTTCCCTGAAAACAAACAAAATCAGCTTATATGACAGGCAAGCTACCAGCTTGGTAAACAAAGGTGCAGTGTCTGTCTTGCAGGAAGAGTACATTGTTTTCTTACTTCTGTATGCATAACAAACAATTTTGCTTTACTAAAGTAGCAAAAACCTCCAGGTAGTGTTTTATTTTTTCATTCTCTGTAGAATATTGATTTTGTAACACTGATTCAGTCCGATGTGTACCATTACAACAAAAGTTTTACTTTCTGAAAGATCAGCAAAAATACATCAGCAAGGATATAACTAGTACATTTACTAAAACACACCATAATCATAAAACCAAGTGATTACAATCATCCTCACATTTGATGTACCAGCTACATCCAAGGAGAGCTGGTATATTCGGCAGGTGATTTATAAATGTAAGTAATGACACCCATCAGTCTTAACACTTCTGAAATGTTATTCCTTTATCAGTTAAACCTAAAATAAATCAATAAGAGGGCTAAAATATAACAAGGATGAAATCCAGAATGTGTTGAACAGAGACAGCGGTAAACAGTAGGAAGAGCACTGAACTGGGAGCCAGTACATTTGGATCTCTGTCTTATCTTTGGCCCTGGATGGATGATCTTGGGTAAGTATTCTGGGCTATATGAATCCTTCACTTTTAAAATGAAGAGAGCTGGCTGGATGGTTCTCTAAAGTCTTTCTAAGATTTGAAAGTGAAAGTGTTAGTTACATAGTTGTGTCTGACTTTTTGTGACACCATAAACTGTAGCCCACTTTTGTACATGGAACTCTCCAGGCAAGAGTATTGGTGTGGGTAACCATTCCCTTCTACAGGGGATCTTCCCCACCCAGGGACTGAACTCTGATCTCCTGTATTGCAGGCAGACTCTTTACTGATACACCAGTAATTGGGAGCTTTCTATAATTCTGAAATCTTTGACACCGATTCATTTTTGTGTTGTAAAGTGAAATTCCTGACAATACTGTTAGGACAGTTGGGGTGAGTCCAGCTCTGCCCACATAAATATGACTTGGTGCTTGTGTTCAAGTCTCTTCCTTCTGGGCCCCGTAATGGCCCGATCCTCAAATTAACAAACAGTAATGACAGGCTTCAGGAGGTAAACAAGCCTGTCCTTCCACTAGACACAAACTCAAAACCCCCAAAGTCATGGTTATTAAGAAAAGCTATCATAGAAGAACTATGAGGAAAAGCCACCACATCCTCTTTGGTAAATGGTACAATAACAGAATTCACTAATGGAAGAAGGCAGGGACAGATATTAACTATAATACATGATTGTCAATTGTTATGTGCAAAATGCACAAAAATATACACACAACTAGAACTGTATTAATTGAATGTATTATTTCATTAATATGAAATATAAATTCAAGGTTCAGGTATACACAGAAGCCTCTCTTGTACTGCTAATCTGAACAAGGTTTATTGTAGCTTCACGTTTATAACTCTAGGGGAGGAAGTTAGCATTACTGGTGTTGGTTTCTACTCTGTCATCTGAAAAGCCCACCTCACTCAAATAACCACAGAAATCAAAGATGTCCCTGCCCTGCTTTAGGACGATTCATCCATCCCCTACTTTCCTTATCAGAGCACTGTCCTTTTGTTCTGAAAGACTGAATGATTAGTTTCTCTCAGCTCCCTATCTGAAAGTTAAGTAGCCTTGATCTCTTTTGATCAGAGGTCTAAATTTGTCCATATTTCTTTCTAATATTCTAACATAACTCCTATCTCTGCTGTACTTACACAATTCTGAATACTTAACCATGATATGCATTATACAAATTTGAAGAATATGAATGTGTAAAGCAAAATCACTTTGAAAATGTCAAGTTTTCTTAATAAACGTCATCCTTTCATTAAAGTACTAAAGTGCTTCCTATTTGACAGCAGTGATTGCTTTAAACAACTGGATGAATGTTGAAACATTCTCCAACACCTCTAATCCTTGCCCTGTCTCAGGAAATATAACACACTCAGCCCTTCACTGTCCACCTCCCCCCTAGGGGACAGAGGACTTAGATCCTCTTCTGGTCGAGAATCCCTGATACTGAAGAACTGGCATCGCCAGCTAGATATTTTGTTGAGCTTTGCCTTTCCATAATTTGACTGTAAAACAACAGATTTTTGCCTTTCCAGATACGTCCTTTTTTATAATATCTCAACATGCTTATCGAACCCTACAGCTCTCTTCTATTTCTCCTTCCTTACAAGATTTTAATACACTTCATTAAGAGGGTAAGATAACGCCTCTGGAGAATCACCAAACTGAAGTATAATTTCTGAATTACCTATCATGATAAAGCTCAATAACTAAGCTTGAGTAAACAATTTTACTCAGTATTCAATTTAAATTGAAGCTTAAGTATTCAGTATAAACAGAAGTAAACAGCATCGTTGGTAAAATGAATATTACAATGTTGAGTATATTCTGATTATTAAATCAAATTATTTAAACGTCATACTTGAAAACTAATGTAGAGACTTTTTATTTTTTTTTAAGTCTGATCATCTTTTATTTAAATTTTTTTAAATTTATTTGGCTGTCAGGTCTTCTGTCACGCGGGATCTTTGGCTGAGGCACACGGGCTCTCTAGTTGGGTCACAGGGACCCCGGAGCACGCATATTCAGTAGTTGCCGAGTATGGGCTCAGTTGCTCCGTGGCATATGGAATCTTAGTTCCCTTACCAGGGCTCAAACCCACATCCCCTGTACTGCAAGGCAGATTCTTCACCACTGGACCATCAGGGAAATCCTCAAGACTTGTTTTCAAAATGGTCTACTGCAATCATCATAAAAGACACCTTTTACACTGGTCAGTTATAGTAACAAATTATATTGCTATCCTTTGTTAAAATGTTTTCTTCAATTATATAAACTATAGAGCTATACCCTCATTTTCCACTCACTTTCTTATATTCAGAACTAACACTTGTCAGTTCAGTCGTGTCCGACTCTTTGCAACCCCATGGACTGTGGCACACCAGGCTTCCCTGTCCATCACCAACTCCCAGAGCTTGCTCAAACTCATGTCCGTTGAGTTGGTGGTGCCATCCAACCATTTCATCCTCTGCCATCCCCTTTTCCTCCTGTCTTCTATTTTTCCCAGTATCAGGGTCTTTTCCAATGAGTCTTTTCCAAAAACTTTTAGATTTTTCTAAATAAATTTTTATCAGTGTCTACCTAGTTTAGCAAGTTAGAGTTGAATCTGTTTGTTCTATAGAACTGCCAAAGATCACAAATGTCTCTTTGACTGATGATATATAATGACAGGAATATAAAATAGCCATATCTGCAAGAAAGACTTAAACTGTCTTTATTTTTCCAAATTCTAATAAAGTGAAACTTCTGTATACTGAAGCTAGAATGATAACGCATACAGAGCTTTAAAAGTAGTTTTGGAGAAAATATGGGTACATTTCTTCCCAAAGTTTAAAAATGATTTTCTGTGCCTAAGTTAAGCAGATTGTAAAGAAAAGACAGAAAGGGTCTCAGATCCAAGATGAAGGGCCCAGATGAAATCATTCAGGGAAGTGGAGGTCCACAGCACCCAACAAGGCACAGAGGTTAAAATTTAACCCCAGTGGCACCAGGGAGGGGCCACTTCTTTGGCTGTCCTGTCAGTATTCTGCACTGATGCACTTTGCGATGGTGTTCAGCTGGATATTTGAAGTTCCTTCATAAATTGTGCCTTAAAGAAAGGGGAGAAAAAGAACATAAAGGAGTGGAGCCACAGTACAAGAGTCTGTACAAGAATCAGGTCTGCAAACACCACCTCTGCACTGACTATAAAACTTTACCAGGAACACTATCCAATGTCCCCTAAATGTGGTATTATTCGACAAGGTAATTTTACCTAAGAGATAACAATATTCCATTTTATTTACAGATTTCCAGAATCAGTATTAAACAGGTGGAGTTTCCCGTTCCTAAACTATCAGTGCACAAGCCTGGATGGTTTCCTAGGAATAGGCAGCTTTTATAACTGCTGAGTTTCTATCTTCCTACCTGGCAGTAGAGCGGCAGAACGCTCAAGCTTGGTTACCCACTTAATGTCTAAAATTAGAACTGAGCTTCTAGCAACAGCATTAAGCCAATCAAAAATATTAACATTTTTAGTAAAAGAAAAATTAAGACAGTAGAATTTGTTGTGGTTTTATTGAAAGGCCTTCAGAGGCCTTGAGGCATTTAAAAAGACAATTTGATGTTTAAAAAATAATAAATCTATTTTTTTGAAGGAAGAAGTAGGGGGCGAAAAATCCAGCCACAAAAAAAGGAGAGCCAAGAAACATAGTAACTGAAGAGATTAAAACTGCCTCTGCCTAGGTACCAGTAACAACAACAAAAATATCAAACCAATACAACAGCCTAAAACACCTACAGAGTCAAATAAAACAAAATAAATGTTAAAAACTCTATTTACCAATCTTCGCATCTCGGAAATATTTTTCCACAGGGTAACTTTTGGTGTAGCCCACGCCTCCCATCCACTCGATACACTTGCTGGTAATGAGGCCTGCAAGCTACCAAAAAGCAGCACAAATCACGCTGAAACCACATAACTTACACATGATCAACACTCTAAAATATTCTTAGTAACATGGATTCACTGCCATTGGCAACTGGAAGGAGCGAGGTTATTTTGTAAATTAACATTTCTTCGTCCCAGTCTCTATACCATTTACTGAAAATTTCCTATTAGTTCATAAAATTCTTCTTAAGAGAATTAGGGTCTTTGTATTAGAGTTGTACACTTGTCGACGGTGTCATTTATTCAGCAAATGTCAACCAAGGGCCTTCTTGTAT
Organism: Cephalophus harveyi; assembly: GCA_006410635.1. NCBI lineage: Eukaryota > Metazoa > Chordata > Mammalia > Artiodactyla > Bovidae > Cephalophus > Cephalophus harveyi. The sequence continues at coordinate 50,984 of SJYT01027815.1, read as the reverse complement.
CATCCACTCTGCCAGCCACAATGTCTGGGTGCTGACCAGTCACTGCCCTTTTGGTCCTGCTGGTCATTCAGAGAGACAGACGCTGAACCCCGATCACCGAAACTGAAAAACCGTATGGGGTCAGGGAGGAGCCTGCGGGAGAAGCTGCCACGGTTTAGATGGGCAAGGGGTGAGAGAGGCCCAGCCTCGCTGGCGACTAAAGGACAAGTCAAAGGACGTTTCAAACTGAGGACCGACACGCAGAAAGGCTTCCAGGGGAAGTGGGCTCATCGAGCTCCAAGGCCTGCGGACCAACGGGCTGGGGTCACGGGGAGCTGTGAAAAGGGAATGGGTGTGGGCAGCAGTGGGCCTCATGTGATGTGAGCAGTTTAAATAACCTGCTGGCCCCCAAAGGTGTCCACAGGAGAATCCCCAGAAAGTATGAATGTGCATCGCCTACATGGCATAGGAACTTGCAGGTCGGTTAAGTTAAGGGATGATCCCAGGTTATCTGGGCAGGTCCCGTGCCATCACAAGGGTCCTTATAAGGGAAAGAGGGAAGTAGAGACGGGTGATGTCACCACAGACACAGGAAGATCTAAACACACGACACACTGCGGCTCTGAAGACGGAGGAAGGGGCCCTGAGTCTCAGAAAGCGAGTGGGTTCTAGAAGCTGGGGAAGAAGAGAAGATGGACTTTCCCCCAGAGTCCCCAGGAAGGCAGCTCCGCTGACACTCAAATTTCACCCCGTGTGTGTGTGCATGCACATGTGTGTGCAGACACATGTGTGTGAACGTGCGTGCACGTGCGTGTGTGTGCTTAGTCGCTCAGTCGTGTCCAACTCTCTGCAACCCCATGGGCTGTAGCCTGCCAGGCTCCTCTGTCCATGGGATTCTCCAGGCAAGAATACTGGAGTGCGTTGCCATGTCCTCCTCCAGGGGACCTTCCCGACCCAGGGATCGATCGAGTCTCTGTGTGTCTCCTGCATTGCAGGCGGATTCTTTACCACTGCCCACCTGTGAGGCTCATTTCAGATGTCTTACCCCACAACTGTGAGATGACAGAACTGCCCTGTCTCGGGCACTAAATTTTCAGTAATTTGTTCAAAGCAACAATAGGTGAATAAAAAGGTCCCATTTGTAGTGAGGAGTCACTGAAGGGTTTGAAGCTGGAGTGTAGCATGGCCTCATGGACACCTTGAAAGGGACACTGGACTGGAGGAAGCCACAGGAACCAACAGAAGGTAGAAGTTGCCTCTGGGGGTTTGGTAAAGACGTGGCACAGCTTGGACGAGAGGACTGGTAATAAACACCAGGGGAGAGAGAAACAAATTCAAGACAAATTGAGGGGCGGAATTCTCATAACGGATGACGGATTCAACAGGGAGTGGGAGCAAAGGAGGGGCGTTGCTGTCTCTTATACACATCTTTTTGGACTGGAGGAAGCCACAGGAACCAACAGAAGGTAGAAGTTGCCTCTGGGGGTTTGGTAAAGACGTGGCACAGCTTGGACGAGAGGACTGGTAATAAACACCAGGGGAGAGAGAAACAAATTCAAGACAAATTGAGGGGCGGAATTCTCATAACGGATGACGGATTCAACAGGGAGTGGGAGCAAAGGAGGGGGGTTGAGGGGACACAGGTTTGTGACTGTGCAGGGCGGGGAGGGAGGGTGGCGTTCGGGGGAGGGGGACGGGGTGGGTAAAGCAGAGGCGGATCTGTTAGTCTGGAGCTCAGGAGGGAGGTTGAGGCACAAGATTAGACCTGGGGACTGAAGGGGTTAAAGAAATATCTGAGGCCAGGGAATGACTAACACACTGCCGAGCCCTGTGATGCGACCCAGTTTCGGCCCAAGTCCAGCGTGTTACGTGCAGAGTACAGTCAACACGAGGATGGTGTCTTCCTGCTATTTTCTATTTCACGTTACCTCCAGGGCATCGGCTTCACCCCAACTTGGAACCACAGCCGTGACGCCAGTGTTCAGCTGAGGCCCACCTAGGGATTTACAGTGGGGTTTCCACCTGAACTGGGTGATTGGTTTCCACCCGAGAGCCATGGGAACGTGGAAACCTTACAGAGTTAAAGCACCCTCCGAGGGCAGCTTTACTTTCTTGCATTTCCTGTGTAGGAACTAGAAGGTCCATGTTATTTTACTTGAAAAACAAACAAATGTTCAAACAATGCTCCTAAATGACAAGGTTAATAAATAAATATCTTAAAAATTAAAAGGCTGCAACGTGAAACTATCACAGCATTGTTAATCGGCTATACTCCAATATAAAATAAAAAGTTAAAAAAAAAATTTAAAAGACTGCATTACTCTTGTTTGTTTTACCTCTGATGCGTGGTATTTGGCCATAGATGCTTCTTTAATGATTGGCCTTCCAGCTTCTAAGAGCCTTGCAGCATTGTATGTGAGTAATCGTGCAGCTTCCAGCTGCGTGGCCATGTGAGCCACTTGGTGTTGGAGCCCCTGGAATAGTCAGATCCAATGTAGAGAATCACGATTTCTGGAAACACAGCTCATTGTCAAAATCCCGCCTGTATATGGAACACTGACAGACTCGAAACATACTTGCCCAAAATTAAACATTCATTTTGCAAAAGTGTTAGTTAGTTGCATTCAACTCTTTTTGACCTCATGGACTGTAGCCCGCCAGGCTCCTCTAGTCCATGGAATTTTCCAGGCAACAATACTGGAGCGGGTAGCCATCCCCTTCAAGGGATCTTCCCAACCTAGGGATCGAACACAGGTCTCCTGATTGCAGGCGGATTCTTTACTGTGTGAGCCACCAGAAGGCAGTTTAAAACCTGCAATCTAAAATAAACTGCTCCACATATTGCTTCTGATTCCACAAACAGAAAAATTTTCAAAGTTCATGTAAATTGTTTACAACTGCCGAGATTTAAAGCTTTCCCTAGTGGCTCAGTGATAAAGAATCCACTTGCAAAGTAAGAGCCGTGGGAGATGCGGGTTTGATCCCTAGGTCGGGAAGATTCTCTTGACAAAGGGCATGGCAAACCACTCCAGTATTCTTGCCTGAAGAATTTCATGAACAGAGAAGCCTGGCGGGCTACAGTCCATCGGGTTGAGAAGAGTCAGATACAACTGAAGCAACTTAGCATGCACGTGAAGATTTAAAAGATAAATTATCGTAGAATTATGTTTAAAAATGTGTTATTTTTAATACTGTGTCAAGCACTTGAAACATCTGAAAGAAAGTGAAAGTCACTCAGTTGTGTCTGGCTCTTTGCAACCTCATAGACTATAGCCTGCCAGGCTCCTCTGTCCATGGAACTCTGCGGGCCAGAATACTGAAGAGGGTAGCTGTTCCCTTCTCCAGGGGATCTTTCTAACCCAGGGATCCAGGTCTCCAGCACTGCAGGCAGATACTTTACCATGTGATTCACCAGAGAAGCCCCTTAAAACGTCTATTTGATTCCAAATCATCCTAAAGAGTATGTAGTGTTATCTTTATTTTACAGATGAAGCAGCTAAAGTTTGCAGAGGTGATGTAACATGCTCAAGGACTAAGCCAGCAAAACAAAGAACCAGATTCTAACCCAGGATGTCTGACCACAAATTCCCCAGGCTGTGGAATTTGGAAGCCATGAGGAGGCAGCTCCCAAGTGCTCACCGGTGTATCCTGAATCATGCCATAACCAGGCCTCAAGGACTGCTGTTCTGCCCTTGGAGAAGGTCAATGTAATCGCAAGTATACACACTGAGACCTATTCCTTCCTCCCTGAGCCTCTCCCATTAAAATCCCCGAGAGGATTCCCTTGCGGCTTTGTAACGAAGCTTTTCATTAACAGGAAGACAAGAGAGTATGGAATGATAGAAAGATGCTAATAATTACATACCTGAAAATCAAATACCCTTCTGCCAAATTGTTCCCTTTCTTTAATATATGGAATAGTGTAGTCAAAACAGCCTTGAGCCAGTCCCAGCATCTGTTAAAAAAAAAAATCAGAATTTATTTTTTGTTAATAGTTTATGTTCTTAATTATTCAGGTTACAAATTCTTTTTACAGGCAAATTGAAAAGTTAGGATAGAGAAAGAACTAGGCATACCAAGATGGTGAGGCATATGTTAATGACCTTCACCCACTGCATTTATAGAACTTAAGTTCTAGTAATTGGGAGAACATGTCCCTGATGGCTCAGAGGGTAAAGAACCTGCCTGCCAATGCAGGAGATACAGGAGACTCGGGTTCGATCCCTGGGTCAGGAAGATTTCCCGGAGAAGGAAATAGCAACCCACTCCATATGCTTGCCTGGGAAATCCCAAGGACAGAGGAGCCTGGTGGGCTACAGTCCATGGGGTCGCAAAAAGTTGGATGTGACTAAGCAGGCAGGAGGGCAGGGTGTTCCACCTTCTTCTGTGTTCTATTGCCACTGTCACTAAGCTTAGATTAGGAAGTCATGAAGTCGCGAACTGGGAGAAAATGTGAGCAATTTCCTATGAAGAAGAGTACATTTGACTCCAGCATGGAGGCAGACTTTTTGGTGTGGTTATGTCCACTTTTACGAATTCTTCTTCTTTAAGCTTGAGTCTCTAGGCACAAACTAAGCCTCAGAAATTTTATCGCTTCTGAACCTTCTATCTTCTGGTCCATTTCGTGTATGATCAGGATTAATAACACCTTTGGTGCTGGATAAGACTCTTGAGAGCCCCTTGAACAGCAAGGAGATCCAACCAGTCAATCCTAAAGAAAACCCTGAATATTCATTGGCAGGACTGATGCTGAAGCTGAAGTTCTAATACTTTGGTCACCGATTACGATGAGCTGACTCAGTGGAAAAGACCCTGATGCTGGGAAAGACTGAAGGCAGGAGGAAAAGAGGGTGACAGAGGATGAGATGGTTGGACGGATTCACCGAATCAATGGACATGAGTTTGAGCGAACTCTGGGAGATGGTGAAGGACAGGGAAGCCTGGCATGCTGCAGTCCACAGGGTCGCAAAGAGTCAGACAGGACTTAGTGACTGAATGACAAGAGCTTCAGTGGGTTGGGTGTCAGGACATAAAGGAGCAGTGTTTCTCAACCCTGACAGCATGTCAGAATCATCTAGGGGAACTCAAATAATAAAAATACCAATGTGGGGCCGCCCTGAGCAGTAACCTCTCAGTTCAGTTCAGTCGCTCAGTCGTGTCCGACTCTTTGTGACCCCATGAATCGCAGCATGCCAGACCTCCCTGTCCATCACCAACTCCCGGAGTCCACTCAGACTCACGTCCATCGAGTCCGTGATGCCATCCAGCCATCTCATCCTCGGTCGTCCCCTTCTCCTCCTGCCCCCAATCCCTCCCAGCATCAGAGTCTTTTCCAATGAGTCAACTCTTCGCATGAGGTGGCCAAAGTACTGGAGTTTCAGCTTTAGCATCATTCCTTCCAAAGAAATCCCAGAGCTGATCTCCTTCAGAATGGACTGGTTGGGTCTCCTTGCAGTCCAAGGGACTCTCAAGAGTCTTTTCCAACACCACAGTTCAAAAGCATCAATTCTTCGGCACTCAGCCTTCTTCACAGTCCAACTCTCACATCCATACAGGACTACTGGAAAAGCCATAGCCTTGACTAGACGGACCTTAGTTGGCAAAGTAATGTCTCTGCTTTTGAATATGCTATCTAGGTTGCTCATAACTTTTCTTCCAAGGAGTAAGTGTCTTTTAATTTCATGGCTGCAGTCACCATCTGCAGTGATCTTAGAGCCCCAAAATATAAAGTCTGACACTGTTTCCACTGTTTCTCCACCTATTTCCCATGGAGTGATGGGACTGGATGCCATGATCTTCGTTTTCTGAAGGCTGAGCTTTAAGCCAACTTTTTCACTCATGTGAGCGAAAAACTTTTTCACTCTTTACTTTCATCAAGAGGCTTTTTAGTTCCTCTTCACTTTCTGCCATAAGGGTGGTGTCATCTGCATATCTGAGGTTACTGATATTTCTCCCGGCAGGACCACAGATGCTCAGCCACCCTCCTTCCCTTGCCGCTTGACTTAGAGCACAATATGAGAGGGACCCTTTTCCTACTGTTCATGGGGTTCTCAAGGCAAGCATTCGGAAGTGGTTTGCCATTCCCTTCCCCAGTGGACCACGTTTCGTCAGAACCCTCCATCTGCCTGGCCTGCCGCAGTCCATGGGGTCGCAGAGTTGGACACGACTGAGTGACTGGACTGAACTGATGAGAGGGACCATAAACGTGAGTTGACCCAGCACTCGGGGCGAGACTTCAAGGCACAGCGCTTCTTTCTGGGGCGACGAAAATGTTCTAGGGTAAGAGTGGTGACTGCTAAGCAACACTGGGAATATAACACGTGCTACTCAATTATTCACTTTAAAATGACTGATTTTGTTACACAAACCTCACCTCAATAAATTATTTTCAATGGCGGAAAAACAAACAAACAGCGTGAGGGTCTAGCAACCAAACCCCAACCCTGGGCGTGGGATGGAAGCGGGAGGGAGAGTGGGCCTGAGCACCAGCCTCCTGAAAACTCTTTAATGAGTGAATGCACAGCGAGAGTTGGGGACAACTGACACAGAGGTGCCAGTAAAAATATCAGTGTATACATCTGAGGAACAAATCAGGATATGGCGGCAGTTATAGCTGGACTGTCTCATTGCCATCCCCATCTCCATCAGAACTGAATGAATTTGAGCTTAGAAACTGTTTCTACATTTCAACATTAGGTAGCTGTTAAATCACTATCTAATTACATCAAACCATCTAGGTTTTAGAAAAAGGAAAAAGAAAATCAATAGTTAAAGCTTTTGGGGGAAATGCCCACAAACTTATCAATATTTCATTAGTGTTCATTCAAATTTTTCCTCAGCCTTTTACTTTGAACTTTCTGGAGGATGGAATATTATGCCCCATTATATTAAGGACAAAACCCAAACCAAGTCAAAACCCCAAAAGCAAATTAAAATGAGGCAGCACCTCACTGTACTTTCAGCTATGAGAGAAGATGATGCTGCTAAACTCTTACAACTAAAGTTCACAGGATGCGAACAATATAGCAAATGGACACAAATTGTAGTAATCACTTGTCAGTCAACACAGGCTCTTCCAAAACAGTGTACAATGTCTTCACTATAAATAGTGAAAAACCAAAATTCTTTACAACTATAGAGTTTTGAGGATGGACGCCTTCAGTTCACTGTTACAGGTGCCTCCTTCTCTAAAAGGCATTCACAGTATTAATCAAGAAACAATAACTACCAGACTTTATTCTTCGTTTCTCTTTTTTCTGACCTTAACTTTTAATTAGGTTATACGATAACTTGGAGTAATTAGACTAAAGCCCAGGCTGTGTATTTACTGCCGGCCATCTGTATTATTTATGTGTCTGGGAAGAACAAAATCCAGTGCTATAGTTTTTAATGCCATATCTGATGAAGCTGAATCACAGAAAAACTTTAAAATGAAAAGATAAGCCAGTTCTCTTTACTGATATGTTATCTGTGCTTTGTGGGAAATAGGGGTTAAGTTTTGAGCTAAGAATATTTTTAGCAGATTAACAGCAGTGAAGAAAAATCTAGAGTAAAATTATAATTTAACTACTCCAAATAGCTGATATATGCAGTATCTTCAAAATCTAAAAGCTGTAAGTTTTTGAATTCTGAATACTCATTGATTAAAAGTTAATATGTTACAAAAATGAATTCAGAAAACCAAAGATTTCATTTTGTGATTCTAGAAAGCAACCGGTGTCATCTAATAGAAAAATTTAATATGCTATTTAAAGGGCAAATTTGGTTAAAGAAAATTTGAATAGTTCTTATCTTATATATGTTTAATTGTTGCCATTTTATCTCTAACTGCCAGGCCAAAAAGTTGTTTGATTTTCACATGCAAAACACTAAGTAAAAACCTTTCATTATCTACAGAGACTCTCACTAAGACTGTACGTCTTCCTTCTTTTTTTTTTTTAAGATTTATTTACTTATTTTAAATGTGTGTTTATTTATCTGGTTGCGCTGGGTCTTGGTTGTGGCACCTGGCATCTTTGATTTCCCTTGCGGCACGTGCAATCTGCAGCTGTGGCTTGTGCTATCTGGTTCGCCGACCATGGATCAAACCCGAGCCCCCTGCACTGGGAACATGGAGTCAGCTACTGGACTGCCAGGGAAGTCCCCTGAATGTTACTTATTATTAATTTTTAAAACTGCAAAATGAATTGTATGCTTTGAAAAGTTGATTTTCAAAAAAAAATACCACATTTAATCTACAATGTACTTAAGTTATCGATCCAGGTATTAGATAATCCTTTAATGCTCTCAAAGCAGAAAAAAACTGTTAGCTCTAAGCCACTGTTTGGGTCTCAGGACATTACATAATTGACCAAAGCGGAATTTTAAAGAAATCACAGCCAGAAGCTATTCTTTCACTTCATGGAAGGGAAGGGCGCCATCTTGTGTTGACAAGCTTCCAAATACTCACTGGTTTTACTGATTTTCTTTTTTTCTTTTTACATTTTAATTGACTGTGTGCGGAAGAGTCAAGTTAAAGGGTAAAACCTGACTAACCTGTGCAGCGATTCCTATTCTGCCTTCATTAAGACTCCCGATGGCGTATTTATAGCCATGCCCAACTTGTCCCAGGATATTTGTTTTTGGAACCTGAAAAGAAAAATATCCAGTTATTTCTCAATTTAATTTGCCATAATTCATTTTGATTATATATTTTTAAATGCACATATACTCTCAATTTCTGTGATAACACTAGCATAGTATTCATTAAACTCCAAGGAAATTGTCCAGTATGTCTCTGTAACTCCTTCTAAACTGCTTCCCATGCACTCTCAGAGGGATAGAACTCAAGTCCACGCTGTTCACTACTGCATCCTCCAGAGCCTAGCACAGACATCTGTTGGATCTAGAAGAATGAAATCTCATACAATTAATCAACGACATAAATGAATAACAATTTCTGCCCCCCTCCCTGAACTCTTACTTGTATGCTACAATGTGAGATAAACTATCTGGAATAAGAGAAAACGTGGACGGGTAGTCAGCCTTTCTTCTGTTGAGACTATTATTGCGACAAAAATCAATGGAGGGGTGTGTGTGGACACATGCATGTGGACACAAGATAAAGGAGGAGTGAAGAAACAGATTAAGCTGTTTATTCATACTTAAAAAATCTAGACTAGGAGCAATTGAAGAAAATATACACTGAGCAGAATTCCCTGGTGGTCCAGTGGTTAGGACTCTGCGCTTTCACTGCAGGGGGCACAGGTTTGATCCCTGGTTGGGGAACTCAGATCTCACAAGCCGTGTGGCATGGCCACAAAAATAAACCTGCTTTATAGATAGCAGGAGAGAAATTAAAAAAAAATACACTTAGCTTCTCAACATGAGCAGTTAGGAGACAAGAGTGGGCAGCGTGGGGAAAGCAAAGGGAGATGAGAAGAAAGAGAATTGGGGCGCAGCAGTGAGGCTCACACGACTCCATAACGACACCCCAGGAGCACATATACAGTCACCAGGGAGCCAGTGGCAGCTGATGGATCGCACCCTGCCCTATCTCAGTCAAGTCTAAAGCACCCCATTCTAGTCATCGCTTATTTTTTTTAAGACTCAGCTCTCACCTGCAGGGGGCTGCCTGGCTGTTTTCCACTCTTAGCGGGCAACAGCCCCACCTTGTGGCCTTGCTGTGGGCTTCCTCCTCTAAAACCATGTTTGGTGCACAAGTAACAAGTTGCTAAACTATGAATGAGATGACTTCTCGGGGTTGACACTGGAGACCAGCGGCTGGGCAGACAGGTTTCCATCCTTGGTCTCAACGCTTGTGAGAAGCACACTGAGGTCATGACCTCAACTGAGATCACTGTTCAAGAGGTTTACAAAATACTCTCCTGTGTAGGACTAACAATTTTGATACCTTACTCGCAACTATGCATACAGGCTGAGCGTATTCCTTGTCTAAGATACCCACCTTGACATTTTCAAATGTGATTGGGCAGGTGGAAGATGCTCTGATTCCCAATTTGTTCTCTGGTTTCCCTACATGAAGGCCCTCGGTATCACCATCGACTAAGAAGCAGGTAATTCCTTTATACCCCTGAAATGCAGATTTAAAATGGTATCACCACTCTGACTGAGAAGATCTCTTGTTCCCAAAGGGCTCAAAGTAAACAGAAAACTAAAAGCAGACTTTAGCACTAATTACTAATGAACTCAGAATTGCACCATGTGTGTTATGAAACCAGAGGGGTGAAAGTAGATTCAAAATCAAGAATTTTACTCTTTATTTTACACTTTCAGAAACCACTGTTGCTATTAAAATTAAGCAACACAAAAGTATTACATGATTAATTCCCCATCTTAAATTTAACTTTATTTTATAAAGTTTCAAAATTTAATTAAATTAAATGTTACTCTAGAGAAAAAACAAAAACAATCTCTACCATTTTGCTATATGTCTATTTTTCAACTGAATGTGTACGTGAGTGTTCAGTTATGTCCAGCTCTTTGCAACTCCATGGACTGTGGCCCACCATGTTCCTCTGTCCATGATGGATACTCTAGGCAAGAAAACTGGAACGGGTTGCCATTGTCTCCTCCAGGGGATCATCCAGATTAGGGAATTGAACCTGTGTCTCCTGAGACTCCTGCATTGGCAGATTCTTTACTCCTGAGCCATCTGGGAAGCCCTTTTTCTTTTAAATAAGAATAAGCCTTTCTTATTTTAAGAATGTAATAAAACATTCTTAAAAATAAATGTGATAGAAAAAGAATTTTAAAAAATAAATGTGCTAGGGGACTTCCCTGGCTGTCCAGTGGTTAAGATTTCACCTTTCAATGTAAGAGGTGTGGGTTCAATCCCTCGTTGGGGAGCTGAGATCCCACATGCCTCCTGGCCAAAAAATAAAACAGAAGCAACACTGTAACAAATTCAATAAAACTTAAAATGATCCACATCAAAAATAAAAAAATGTACTAAATAGCTACTTAAATTCTTCATTATTAAACAGAAAATCTGAAATTCTATAAAATTCAAAATTTTAGCCTCCTGTCTAACAGACTAGGAGATTAATTAAATGGTCCTCCGTATAGCTAAAATTTATTGTTAATTGTAAGATTTGTTTTAGGAGTTTAGTAAATAAGCGGATGAAAAGATGTCGGCTGTCTGACTTTTCCAATTCTGAGGAGAATGAAGAATTTAAGACTAAGTCCTAAGAAGAAAATGCAAGTCAGGAAAAGAAACAAAGAGAAACGGTGAGGGGGCAACAGTGAGCACGTTTGTCCTCAAACTTACAGCAGAAAAGTCTGCATTTGCCATCACCAGGAACAGCCCGGCAATCTCAGCGCTGCTAATCCACATCTTTGACCCGTTGATGATGTAATAATCTCCCTTTTTATCAGCTCTGGTCTTCATAGCAAATGAATCGCTACCTGCTCCAGCCTCTGAAATGCAGATACTTGATGCCTACACATGCGAGAAAAAAATTCCAAATTAAGACTTGTATTTATATTCTGCATAACAAATACCCACTTACAGCAAAATCAACATTTGAAAATCAAAAACTTTTAGCTACTTCCAAAAGCCTGTATGTATCAAAATAGTAACGGCATTCTGACAGCATTATTTCCCAAAATATATTCCATTATTTGTCTAGGTCAGACTTAAAGATCTAAGCATATATTCAAAGTTGTGTTTCATTAAACTGGTTTTCATAATCGCAATGTAAATGAAACCACCAATCAAAATAATAGATATAATTGGGCCTAAAACAGAAATGACTTAATTGTGCAATGGTTAATTCTCTAAATTTCCGAGTGTATTTTTCTAGTGTGTATTAGCCACTCAGTCATGTCCAATTCTCTGCAATCCCATAGACTGTAGCCCACCACGCTCCTCTATCCATGGAATTCTCCCAGCAAGAAAACTGGAGTGGGGTGTCATACCCTTCTCCAGGGGATCTTTCTGATCCAGGGTATCCAACCCAGGTCTCCTGCATTGCAGGCACATTCTTTACTGTCTGAGCCACCAGGGTAGCATTAATTTATTGAGCATTGCTTGAGTAATAATCACTTCATGGCAAATAGATGGGGAAACAGTAGAAACAGTGGCTGACTTTATTTTTCTGGGCTCCAAAATCACTGCAGATGGTGATTACAGCTATGAAATTAAAAGACACTTACTCCTTGGAAGGAAAGTTATGACCAACCTAGATAGCATATTAAAAAGCAGAGACATCACTTTGTCAACAAAGGTCCGTCTAGTCAAGGCTATGGTTTTTGCAGTGGTCATGTATGGATGTGAGAGTTGGACTGTGAAGAAAGCTGAGTGCTAAAGAATGGATGCTTTTGAACTGTGGTGTTGGAGAAGACTCTTGAGAGTCCCTTGGACTGCAAGGAGATCCAACCAGTCCATCCTAAAGGAGATCAGTCCTGGATGTTCATTGGAAGGACTGATGTTGAAGCTGAAACTCCAATACTTTAGCCAGCTGATGCCAACAGCTGACTCATTTGAGAAGACCCTGATGCTGGGAAAGATTGAGGGCAGGAGGAGAAGGGGACGACAGAGGATGAGATGATTGGATGGCATCACTAACTCAATGGACATGGGTTTGGGTGGACTCCGGGAGTTGGTGATTGACAGGGAGGCCTGGCGTGCTGGGGTTCATGGGGTCGCAAAGAGTTAGACACAACTGAGTGACTGAACTGAGCTGAGTAATTAGTGGTGCTGTGTTGTTGTCTTAAACAGAAAAGCCAACACCGTAGCTACTTTTTTCCTGAAAACATCCTACATTTAGACAAGATCAGATCCATTTCAACAACTCATGTCAACTCACCTTTTCTGTAGCTAGCTTGGGCAAATAGGTAGCCTTCTGTTCCTCTGTTCCGTATTTTCCAATCATCCTGTTAATTAATGTGTTCTGAATGTCACATACCAGAGCCACAGATGCATCAACTTTGGCTAACTCCTCTATCACTAGGATGGAGGAAAAAAATGAAGCTCCCGTTCCTCCATATTTTGCGTCAATTTCAATACCCATCAACTAAAGGAAAAAGAAGGAAACATACATTAAGAAAGCTATTTTTTATATGGGACAATTTCTTGCAAGAATGAGTTCAAAAATAATTTGTAACTATTTAAGTTCTTAATTTTTAAATTCTGTATGTATGTCTTATTTTTATTTGGTATGGCTCTATCCCTCTAAGTAGCAAAAATAAATCTATAACAGAAATATATATTTTCAAAGGATAAAATGACATGCTAGAACTATCAATTATTTGCTTTTGGGATCTAAAAAACAAAAATAAGAGAGGTAAAATGCTTTAAAGGATACTGAAATGGAATAGTAATAAAATATGTAATAAGGAAACTGTAGAAAGCAGTGAATATCTCCAGTCTCATTGAGCAGAATCTCTTTGAGTCAGTCTCCTCCACCTTGACCCTTTAAACTGAGATAATAATTGAATAAATAACTGAATGGCCATTCCTTTTGGGGCCATTTCAGCAAGTCCAGATGGTTAGCAGACCACATGTGGTAGTGTTTCCTAGAATCACACAAGACAAGGCCCAGCTGCCTGGTAATCATGGTCAAAACTGATCAAGGCTTTTCAGTAACTGCCTGACTGTTCAATAACCAGTCCTCAGTCTGGAACATGAAACATCCACAATATTCCGCTTTTTAAGTGTCCTCGTTTCAGAAAGAGAATGTGTGCATATGTAATGCAAGACCCAAAACGGTGTATACGCTGATTTCTCTTCACATAGAATAAATCTTCTGCCTTTTACTAAGTGGGAAAAGGAGAAGGAAATGGCAACCCACTCCAGGCTTGCCTGGGAAATCCCACGGACAGAGGAGCCTGGTGGACTATGGCCCAAGGGGTCACAAGAGTCAGACATGACCTAGCGACTAAACAACAACATGAAAACCCCAGAGTTCCCAAATATTAACTTTTATATTCAGCATCTGCATAGACTTACTTAACATACGTGGTTGCCTTACGGCCATCAGAATTCTTTCATGCCCACCTATCTTTAGTTTGCTTCCTGGTATTTGTGGCTTGCCTCAGCAATTCCCAACTTACTGTGACATTAGAACATTATTTCAGTGGGTTAATTCTACTTTATTAAAATTTAATGGGGTAAATAGCATACTTACTTAATACATCATTGGGCTTCCCTTGTGGCTCAGCTGGTAAAGAATCCGTCTGCAATGCAGGAGACCTGGGTTCGATCCGTGTGTTGGGAAGATCCCCTGGAGAAGGGAAAGGCCACCCACTCCAGGATTCTGGCCTGGAGAATTCCATGGACTTTATAGTCCATGGGGTCGCAAAGAGTCAGACATGACTTGAGTGACTTCACTTCACTCACTTAAGGGGGAGAAAAAAGACACAAAGTTGTGACCAGGCAAAGAGGAATGCTTCTCTCTGCCCTCTCCAGGTAGTAGGGAGTTGCATGCGCTGCAGCCAGGGTATGGCTGTTATGTTTTTAGCTGATGAGAAACTTAGCTGATAGGAAGTGAGAACCACAAGGGGGAAGATAGAAAGGCTGAGCAAACCAGCAATGATGTTCTATGAGGAAGAATTCAGGACTGTGAGGTGCCTGCCTGAAGGCTGACGGAGGCATGAGAATATCAGACCATCATATCTTTAACAGCTGTCAGAGACACTGTTTCTTTAAAAAGGTCACCAATGGACATATTTGTCAGTTACCTTGGCAGGTGACCTCTGTAGAGGTCAGAAGTTAGGAGTCATGTGAGGCTGAGAATAGCTGATGCAAGATATGAAATGAAGCAGACCCCCCAAGGGGTGTGTGACAAGCAGGCAGGAGTGACTGTGATGTGGCAGGCAACCTGTCGCTGCAAATGACCCTGCCTGCAAGAACTACCCCCTCATGAGAGTGAAGCTCAGTGTGTGACCCCAAGACCTCTCAGAGAAGTGTTGAGGTTCTGTAAATAGATCTGGCTGAGAAATGGATGCTTCGGAACCATTGTGACTTCACATAAGATTCTATTTTCCCAACAGTTTCACTGCTAAAAGAAAGCTGAAAAACTACTATTGTATGGTATAAAAAAAAAAGCTAGTATTATTTGAACAGTAAGAAATAAAAAAATTACTGGAAAAGGCTAATTTTCAAACAGGATAACTGGTTAAGATTTAAGCCAAAGGCTCTGAACTAATAGGGACTATTAGTTCTAGGCCAGCCTTGTGTGCTAAGTTGCTAAGTGGCCGACTCTGTGCGACACCATGGACAGTAGCCCACCAGGCTCCTGTGTCCACGGGATTCTCCAGGCAAGGATACTGGAGTGGGTTGCCATGCCCTCTCCGGGGGATCTTCCTAATCCAGGGATAGAACCTGCATCTCTTACATCTCTTGCATTGGTGGGCAGGTTCTTTACCACTAGCGCCATCTGGGGTAGCCTTGCTTGTGTGTGCTTAGTTGCTCAGTCATGTCCCACTCTTGGTGACCCCATGGACTGTAGCCCAGCAGGCTCTACGGGGATTCTGCAGGCAAAAATACTGGAGTGGGTTGCCATGCCTTCCCCCAGGGAATCTTCCCGACCCAGGGATCGAATGCAGGCCTCCCACACTGCAGGTGGATTCTTTACCAGCTGAGCTACCAGGGATAGCCTTAGTATTGGGAAAAAGAAAAAAACTTCCCACCTACACAGAAGGGAGAGATGAAGAGTCTGGTGACTCTGAAATGTTCTCCGTGGGGTTCCCATGATGATAATCTCTCCCTATACTCAGTCAGAACATTTCTATTTTTATCTATTTTATATACTGTGCTTCTATTAAAGCACAATTTAAAAGTTGGAAATTGGTTGCCTGGGTTAAATCTGATGGATTTCAGATACGAACCTCTTGCTTTTAGGTTTCCTACATACACAGAGATTCAGGTAGATGCTCTGGTGTGAAGTTTTACTAAAGCAAGGTTTCGTAATCTTGGCGTTACTGAGCTGGATAATTCTGTGTCTCAGCAGGCCATCCTGTGCACTCTGCGATGTTCGGCCTGCATCTTACTAGACGTCGGTCACACACCTAGTTGTGACTACCACGTCTTCAGACACTGCCAGATGTCCTCTGGGGAACAAAAATAGCCCCCAGTTGAATACCACTGGTCTGAAGAAATCACTCTTGCTTCTAACCTTTTACTTCCAAAGCACCGGTATTTCTAATTTTAAAGTTAATTTGACTAAAACAATTTTTTTAACTAGGCTCTCAATCTGAAAGAGAAGTGACATAATTCTGACTAGGAAATTATGCCATTATCAATCCTAAATTTAAAAGTATACATACATTTTAACACTGGAAGGTATTTATGAAAGTTTGAAATTAGAATAATCATTAATTATATACCCCTTGTTGAAATAATCCTTGTATTACGGATTTTTCCATTTTTGAATCTTCATCCATTTTTGAAACAAAAGGAGCAACTTGTTCCTGGGCAAATTTTTTAACTGTAGGGGAAAAAAAATACTAGTAAGTCTTTATTTTATAAACCTGGCATGTATTAATTAAAAAAAAAAAAAAGGAAAAAGGAAGACTTAAAATTAATGACAAAAATTCCATTCACAAACTGAGGGGAACGCCTCCCCCAGGCCTGTCACAGGCCGCGTGATCTCAGGCCAGCGGCCACGCCGTGACCCCACGCCAGCGGCCACGCCGTGACCCCACGCCAGCGGCCACGCCGTGCCCCGGGGAGAACGCTGGGGAACCCGGGTTCGCTCACCTGTGCTCTTTATCATCAGCTCCTCATCCGTAAATGTTTGCAGAGGGGCAAGAGGGAGTCCATTGCTTGTCGCTCTGAGCTGCCCTTCTGACTGAGAAGAATTTAGGGCATGAGGAGGAGTTTTCCAGGAAGACAGGCAGCTTGGGAAGTTTCTTCGTAGCTGTGGGAACGGTCGCCATTGAGTGGGGAACACGCATGCGCGAGGGCAGACGCGCACGTGGAGAGGAGGGCGCCTCGGCTGCTTGGGAGTTACCTTTACAAACCCACCCTTCATAACTTCTTTCAGCAAAATAAGAGAGATTGGCCTGGCGCGTTAAGATTCACCATCCTGTGACCAAAAACCCAAGCTGGGTTATCCGGGAAGGAGCTGTTCTAAAGGAATACGTCTCCCCACATAATTACTTCTTACCTTCGAGGAAACAGAACGTTCCAGGTGGAACTCATTCTTCAAATGACACGTTTCTGGAACTTCTTGGCTAGGAAAACCGGACTCTAACAGTACTGACGACAGTGAAGAGAATTCTCTGGTGGGGCAGGGATGTGTGAGGGCCCGGCGACAGCTGAGGGAGCCGAGGGTCCCAGCTGCCTGCCTGGCTGCAAGGAGCTCTGCTTTTTGGGTTTCTGTGGCCAGTGTTTTTTTTTTTTTTTTCCCTCTCTTCAGCTTCTCATTACTTAGTACCAGAAGATACAGGTTAAGAAAACGGGCTCCGGAGTCCAAAAGAACTAGTGTCAGTCTGGCTGCTTACTATGTGATCGTGAAGTGAAAAGTGAAAGTCGCTCAGTCATATCCAACTCTTTGTGAGCCCATGGAATATACAGTCCGTGGAATTCTCCAGGACAGAATACTGGAGTGGGTTGCCTTTCCCTTCTCCAGGGGATCTTCCTAACCCAGGGACCAAACTCAGGTCTCCTGAATTGCAGGCAGATTCTTTACCAGCTGAGCCACAGGGAAGCCTAAGGATACTGCATTGGGTAGCCTATCCCTTCTCCAGCAGATCTTCCTGACCCAGGAATCGAACTGGGGTCTCCTGCATTGCAGGTGGATCTTGGACAGGTGGTTTTTAACCTGTTAAAATCTCTTAGTTTCCTTCCTTATAAAAATGAGGAAATACCCTTTGGAAAATACGGATAATAACCATGTGGAAGCAAACCACATCAAGGGTTTAACATGGGACCCACTGTATAGTAGGAGTTCAACCAGTGGTAATGACTAACTCTGCTCTGAGCCCTAAGTACACAGCAGTGGTGGCCTAAGAGAAGCAGTTAGGGTTGTAACTCAGCGGAACTGCAAGGCTAGCTCCTCCTGCCATTAGCATGTCCCCCTGGCACAGGGTCCCAAGTTCTTCAACTTCTGGTCAACAATGGATTTGTGGTTGACCCGAAACAGAGAGAGACCATCCGATTTCAATGAAAAGAAAAGAGAGAGACGCCATCTGATCTCAAATGCTTGTTCTCCATGTCTGCATCTCCATTGCTGTCCTGCAAGTAGGTTCACCAGTGAAGTGAAAGTGGTCACTCAGTCGTGTCTGACTCTTTGCGACCCCATGGACTGTAGCCTACCAGGCTCCTCCGTCCATGGAATTTTCCAGGCAAGAGTACTGGAGTGGGTTGCCATTTCCTCCAGGGGATCTTCCCGACCCAGGGATCAAACCCGGGTCTCCCGCATTGCAGGCAGACGCGTTACCATCTGAGCCACCAGGTTCATCAGTACCATCTTTCAACATTCCATATGCGTGTGTTAAGAGGGTGGGACAAATTGAGAGAATAGCATGGAAACAGATACATTACCATAAGTAAAATAAATAGCAGGTGGGAATGTGCCCTGTGACACTGGGAGCTCAACCCAATGCTCTGTGACAACCTAGAGGGGTGGGTTGGGGCGGGAGGTGGGAGAGGGGTTCAGGAGGGAGGGGACATATGTATACCTGTGGCTGATTCATGTTGATGTATGGCAGAGGCCAACAACATAAAGTAATTACCCTCCAATTAAAAAAAAAAATGGGGGGGAAAAAAAAAAAAAAAAGAGTGCACAGGATATTTAGTATCACCTCTACCTGGGAAGAACCCAGAAAATGCTAGGCAGATGGAGGTAAAGAGAATGAGAAGGAGCACAGACAACCGTGGCTTGGGATGCAGGGAATCGGACGTCAGGTGTAGGGGTATTAAAAGATAGGGAGTTAAATAAATGGATAAGTATAAATTCTATACATGAAGAAATTATATGAAAATGCCATTCAACCACATAATTACACGGCATGAATTATATTGCTATATAAATTAAGCCTCAGTGATGCTGTTAAAAAAAATTAGTGTTTTCCTTTCTGCCAACAAAAATTAACCCAATATACCCAAGATCTGCCAAATGCCTGCGAGCACACTGGGACAGAGTTCACCAGTTCTGAGAAGCTGAGGTCACTGTCAGGACAAGACAGAGTTCATGGAACAGGCAAGAAACAAAGTTAAGCTTTGCAAAACTAAAGAGCAAATGTAAAGTTGAGAAAAAAAAAAAGCAAATTAGGCAATCTGACTATGCCCACAAGGCACAGCCAGCCCCCATTAAAAATACAGAGGAAGGAGTAGCACTTTCACCAAAAAAAAAAACAAAAAAAACACAAAAACCCGAGGGACCAAATTCTTCTTAAAACCTGCAGAGAGGAGTCTCTCCAAGACCACCTATTGTCAAAAGGGAAGGGCTCCTATAGAGTACATTTGACCACCTCTATTGCTGTCAAACTGCAGGGGATATCTAGTTGAGTACACTTGTCCAGACTAAAGCTTTTGCCCTCAGAAATCCTGCAGGTCACAACAGAAAATAGTAGACCTGTAAGCCAGAAGAAGCTCTGAGATACCTGTTCAAAAGTCAGGTACCATCAGACAGCTCAGTAAAATGATTGAGTGGGTTGGCTCCTATTTGAAGCCTTCCAGAAACTTGGAAACGCTCTTGTTCCCTTGGCTGACATGGTTCTTGACAACTGTCTGACTCTTAATACTCCTCTGGCAGAACAACTCCTTCCTGCTGCACTTGGATCAATGTGCCAGAACAGATAAAAGTTGAAGTGAAGTGAAGTGAAGTCACTCAGTCGTGTCCGACTCTTTGTGACCCCATGGACTGTAGCCCACCAGGATTCTCCAGGATAAAAGTTAAGATTAAGGAAATACAAGCCTAGGCTGTATTTTGTCACCCTGCTTATTTAACTTATATACAGAGTACATCATGCGCAATGCTGGGCTGGATGAAGCACAGGCTGGAAACAAGATCGCCAGGAGAAATATCAATAACTTCAGATATGCAGATGACACCACCCTTATAAAGTGAAGAGGAACTAAAGAGCCTCTTGATATCAGAAAGTGAAAGAGGGGAGTGAAAAGCTGGCTTAAAACTCAACATTCAGAAAACTAAGATCATGGCATCTGGTCCCATCACTTCATGGCAAATAGATGGGGAAACAATGGAAACAGTCAGAGACTTTATTTTCTTGGGCTCCAAAATCACTGCAGATGGTGACTGCAGCCATGAAATTAAAAAACACTTGCTCCTTGGAAGAAAAGCTATGACCAACCTAGACAGTATATTAAAAAGCAGAGACATTACTTTGCCAACAAAGGTCCATATAGTCAAAGCTATGGTTTTTCCAGTAGTCATGTATGGATGTCAGATTTGGACTATAAAGAAAGCTAAATGCTGAAGAACTGATGCTTTTGAATTGTGGTGTTGGAGAAGACTCTCGAGAGTCCCTTGGACTGCAAGGAGATCAAGCCAATCCATCCTAAAGGAAATCAGTCCTGAATATTCATTGGAAGAACTGATGGTGAAGCTGAAACTCCAATACTTTGGCCACCTGATGCAAAGAACTGAGTCATTGGAAAAGACCCTGATGCTGGGAAAGACTGAATGCGGGAGGAGAAAGGGACAACAGGGGATGAGATGCTTGGATGGCATCAACAACTTGATGGACAGGAGTTTGAGTAAGCTCCAAGAATTGGTGATGGACAGGGAGGCCTGGCAGTCCATGGGGTCGCAAAGAGTCAGACACAACTGAGCAACTGAACTGAACTGAACTGCACAAGCCCAGGCAGAGAGGCTTCAGCTGAACAAGCCCAGGTGATATTGCCTCCCTTATCAACATTAAGGAAGACCAAAGTTAACCAGGTTCCTTCTCTTTCTAGGTCCTTCAATGCTATTGCTCTCCTTTACATCCCTTGCTTGTTTAACCCTTTGGTTAAGTTTGTGTCCTTCTGGCTCCAACAGCTTGATATAAGGCTCATGATGGCTCAAGAAACTCAGCCCATTCCAGTGGAGAGTGGCCCAGGTCCCTACAGCTCCTTGGAACAGTCAGTGAGGGACTTCTACCTCTAGGGTCTGCGGTCCCTGTCTAATAGGAGGAAGTTTCAGAAGAAGAGAACTTCAGCATCTTAAGAACAACAATGTAGAGTCTCTCAGTGGGGAATGAGACAGGTCTGGGATCTGGGACCCTTTGCTGCACTGCTGCAATGCTTATACCTGAACAACCTCTCCTCTAGCAATAAAATACAAAGAAACTATATGGGATGAAAAATAACTGCCTGCATGAGCAGTTAGGGCAGATTCTGGGCAAAAGATACAAAGAGACCAAAAAACCCAACTGCACCCCACTCCAGTACGCTTGCCTGGAAAATCCCATGGAAGAGGAGCCTGGTAGGCTGTAGTCCATGGGGTTGCTAAGAGTCGGACACGACTGAGAGACTTCACTTTCACTTTTCACTTTCATGCATTGGAGAAGGAAATGGCAACCCATTCCAGTGTTCTTGCCTGGAGAATCCCAGGGATGGGGGAGCCTGGGGGGCTTCCGTCTATGGGGTCGCACAGAGTCGGACACGACTGAAGCGACTTAGCAGCAGCAGCAGCAGCCATGTCTGAAGAGCCTGGAGCAAAAGCATGCCACAGAACACAACACCACCTAAGGGGTGGGCAGACCATCTAAGCAAGCCACCCTCCTACCTGACCCCTGGACACATCCCTACCCTTTCCCATATAAGCAACAAGCTCAGCCTTCCTTGGGGTGCAGAGCAAGCAAGGGAACCTGTTGGTTTGTTCTCATACACCCCGACCCTGCAGCAGGAGTCCCAATAAAGCCTGGCCTGAACAACAAAAAAGCATATGTAGTAATATATTGCAATATATTTTCTTAATAGCTTTGAGTGCTCACTGAAAAACTTATTGATAAAAAGAGGAAAAAAGAAACAAGAGTCACCATGTCTGACATCACTGTTAATCTCGCCTACATACGGGTTAGTCTTTGCAGTTCTGTGCCTAAGAGCACATGCGGTCTGCTCTGGGTTCTCCTGGGGAAAAGAAATACTGGCCAGTCAGGTAAAAAAAATGTGTCCATCTCAATTTTTCTAGCTGATCCTGTTTTGAGAATTAGGAGACAGATAATTCAGGGCAAAGTTGCATGGACCTTTTTTTTTCTCATTAAAAGACAGAGCTGAGGCATGAAAACTTGGGACTAGATAGAAGGCAGGGGGAAGACACTGCTTTCTGACTGTTGAAACAGATGACAAGAATGAAAACACAGGACAAGAAGGAGTGAAGTAAGAAAGGCAAATATGAAGGGGCCCCCCCACCCGACCTCTGGGGGGTGGGGCAGGAGAGTGTTGCTAAGCAGCAGCCAGAGACAGAGTGATGAGCAGTAGCAGGCACAAGGAGGGAAGAGTGGGAGAAGGGGAGCTGGAGGTGAGTGTGCGTGCCCTTCTGGTCAGTGGCCGGATGGAGCCCTCAGTCTGTATTCGAATGAGTGAAAGAATGGGCCAAGCTACATTCTCCACAAAATGCTCTGGAATCTTGCCTATTACATGTCAAAAGCTGTAATACACTGCCCACATTTCTTATTTCTAGGGGAGATTTGCTTCACTAAACCCACTACAGAACTCGCTGTACATCACCTTTCTACCAAAACTGCTCTTCAGCAGAAAACCTAGCACTGAGAAACTTAAGATGCCAGGGGGTCTTACTGCATCCAGTTTTCCCCGCTGACACAATTGTGACCCCCTTAGTCTCAGTATTGCTACTGATAAAGTATATGACTGTCCAACCCATAGCAGTTACTTTAGACACAAGATAACAGGGGCAAACGTACTTTTAAGAAGTGGTGTACAAGTATAGGAGATTACTGAAGATATTGATCATAAAATAGTGGCTGTATATGCTAAGTAAATGGAATCCATTATAAACCAAAGCATTGAAAGATAACACCTCTCCTTTTGGGCAGAAAAAAAAAAAAAGATTTCTTTTTAATACAGCAGTTCTTAATAAAGGAGATGTCTCCTTGCCTTGCCTTTCACAGCTCAGCCCAAGGTTTCCACGATGATTTTCAACTGCCCCCTGCCCTTCAGTGTTGACCTCAGCCTCTGCAATTTGGTGTCCACTCCATCAAAATGATTTTCCACGGTTATAACCCATTGCACCACATCATCACATTTTTTTGTATAGAGCAGCAATTGCTAGCTGAATGGAATAATGGTTATTTATGCCTTGCCAAATACTTTTCGAAGCTTGAGTCTGATCTGTTTCCTACTCAACTGCCCAGAGTTCTGCTGCACTCAGAAGTACTAATGATCAAATCTGGGGTCTGCAGGCTCCTATAGGCAGAACAACAAAGCCCATGAACATAGATGGGGGGAAAACTATATTTTATTTCACTAACCTCTAAATGGAATATTAGAGATTATGCTAATATTTGCTTCAGTTTAGTTCAGTCGCTCAGTAGTATCTGACTCTTTGGGACCCCATGAATCACAGCACGCCAGGTAATGCTAATCAAAGAAATCAGCATTCTTTGATCATGAATGTTGGCAACAAGTTACAGTTGTTATCATCTGTGACTGTCACCAAAATAAATCACAGATACCTTTACATCAGTTGAAATAATGTCGGGAGCTCATCATCACTTCAAAATTATAGTTGTTATCCAAACTTCTGTCAGGTCTTACTTAAGAAGCACATATTCTTGTATCACAACATAAGGTATACATATCACTTTTATGGTAACTGATTTCCTTTATGATCCTATATATTTTATGCATTTTAAAACATTTTGAGAAAGGGTCTATAAACGCAACTACATTTCTGTCTACCTTCCACAAACAGCACAAAGATGCTTAAGAAGGCCCAACTGCCGAGCGTTCTGGTGAAACTTGTTTAACTCATTGAGTGAATTGCAGCCCTTTTCTGCTATGTTCTAGCTAATAAAGTGGTGTTGGAAACATCCTTCAAGTGTTTCGGTCAAGAAGCCTTCACACATCTGAAAGGTAAAAGACAGAGGAAGACAGAGGAGAGGTCTTTTCCAAGGACACGATTGGATATAACAAGACCTTGCACCCTCGTAGACAGTGGTTCCCTCCACTGTGCCTCCCTGACTCTCCTCACTGCACATGTGGAAGAATCTTTTTTTTATTTTAATACCATTAAGCGTCAGACTTCACAAGAGTTCATTCCAGCCAGTCTTTCTTGTATTAACTTCTGACAATGAGAAACCTGGCTATGGGCTCATAATCTAGGATGAATTTGCTTACTCAAACATAGCACATACATGAAATCACTTCAGAACACACTACACCGTGAGAATCAAATTAATCAGGGTGCTTGAGTCCAGTTCTGTCTTTAGCCCCATGTACCCAGTCAAAGCCTTTGACTGTGTGGATCACAACAAACTGTGGAAAGTTCTGAAAGAGATGGGAATACCAGACCACCTGACCTGCCTCTTGAGAAACCTATATGCAGGTCAGGAAGCAACAGTTAGAACTGGGCATGGAACAACAGACTGGTTCCAAATAGGAAAAGGAGTATGCCAAGGGTGTATATTGTCACCCTGCTTATTTAACTTATATGCACAGTACATCATGAGAAGCAATGGAATGGAAGAAGCACAAGCTGGAATCAAGATTGCCGGGAGAAATATCAACAACCTCAGATATGCAGATGACACCACCCTTATGGCAGAAAGTGAAGAGGAACTAAAAAGCTTCTTATGAAAGTGAAAGAGGAGAGTGAAAAAGTTGGCTTAAAGCTCAACATTCAGAAAACTAAGATCATGGCATCTGGTCCCATCACTTCATGGGAAATAGATGGGGAAACCGTTGGAACTGTGGCTGACTTTATTTTTTTGGTCTCCAAAATCACTGCAGATGGTGATTGCAGCCATGAAATTAAAAGACACTTATTCCTTGGAAGGAAAGTTATGACCAATCTAGATAGCATATTCAAAAGCAGAGACATTACTTTGTCAACAAAGGTCCGTCTAGTCAAGGCTATGGTTTTTCCTGTGGCCATATATGGATGTGAGAGTTGGACTGTGAAGAAAGCTGAGTGCCAAAGAATTGATGCTTCTGAACTGTGGTGTTGGAGAAGACTCTCGAGAGTCCCTTGGACTGCAAGGAGACTCAACCAGTCCATTCTAAAGGAGATCAGTCCTGGGTGTTCATTGGAAGGACTGATGCTAAAAGCTGAAAGTCCAATATTTTGGCCAACTCAAGAGTTGACTCACTGGAAAAGACTCTGATGCTGGGAGGGATTAGGGGCAGGAGGAGAAGGGGACGACAGAGGATGAGATGGCTGGATGGCATCACCGACTCGATGGACATGAGTTTGGGTGAACTCCGGGAGTTGGTAATGGACAGGGACCGGACCGCACGACGTTAAGTACCCCAGCGTTTCTCAGTCTGTGTTGACTCGCTGACTTGACTTGACTTGGATCAGTTCTGACGAAGACTTTCAAGAAAGAAGTGGGGTAGAGTAACACCAACACACTAAGCGAACATTACTAATTCTGGTTAAGGTTGTAGACTCCCCGAAGGGGTGTAGTTGCTCGTTGAAAGGTCGTAGTTGACTCCCAGGAAGATAAGTTGAGCTAAAACTGTGATGTCTAGACACTTTCGTCGAGGAGCCGGGGAAAGGACAAAGGGGTAAAGACAGAAGAAGGGAAGTCTCTTGGATGAATTTCTTTACTCTCGTGTCTCGTTAAATTGGATTGAGGACTGAATGAGAGAGGTCTTACGTGTGGAACGGAAGGGCTGGGACGACTAAGAAAAGGTTCTGATCGACATATTGGGGTTCTATTGTAGACTTCTCTTAGTCGGTCAGACGTATGTTACCTCTTCCTCCGTCTTAGATTGGAAGACGGAGTCCCTAAGTGACTATAAGAAGGGGGGAAAAAAGAGGAGAAATTTTTGACAGTCCCGACTCGTCTTTTAAACCTCCACCAGAGTCCTGTACTTGGGTGGAAAGGGGGGTCTAAAAGTCGAAAAGACTAATTTCGTAAAAAGGAAAAAAAGACTGTAAAGAGAGAACTAATAACGGAAACTCATCGTTCATCGGTTTGAACTTAAGTCATTGTCTAAAACCATGGGTTGCACCCCGACCCGAGACGTAACCTCGACGGTCGACGTCACTGAACGGGAATTTTACCACACAGTATTTTGACGAATTAGAAGTTCTTTTAAGTTTCTTTCCTAAAAAACTGTTGACGTCCAAAAATTATTGAAAATTTAGTATGACAACTTGATCCATTCTATATGTTTTTCAGATTACCTTTGACTAAAGTATTTTGACAATTTTTCTTTGATCAACTGAACTTATGTGACTACTTATATCAATATTAAAAAACCAAAACATTTTATAATAACCGAAAATTAGAATGAAAAGGTCTATACTCCTTTTGGAAAGGGGAATTCGATTAATACTGACTGTCGTTAAACCATTATGTAAAACAGTCGTCTGAACTTTGTAAAAAAGGAGAGGTGGACTAGGGAGGAGAGATTGAAAACGTTTACGTTCCCAGCACCTTTATCAGGGAAATTAGGAAGGCCACATCTTAACAGGTGCAAAAATCTCACAGTATTTTGGGGATCTCAAAAAGCAAGGACTTCACCTAAATCCACAGCACAAAAACATATGACAAGCCCTTGGTATGGTTTTCCTGGCCCTGAGACTCGTTATGAAATATTCTAGCACAGCCAATTTAAAGGAGCCACTATGATCAATCAAACCAGATTCAGTTTACAAACAAGTTTAATGTTAATTTGGTTACATTTGATTAAAACAAGGGTAATTTTAGATAGAGATGATTCAATGGATATCCAATTCTGATTCTGTTGAGTTTAGTTGGTCAGTCATGTCCGACTCTTTGGGACCACATGGACTGCAGCACACCAGGCTTACCCATCTATCACCAACTCCCGGAGCTTGCTCAAATTCATGTCCATTGAGTCAGTGATGCCATCCAGCCATCTCATCCTCTGTCGTCCCCTTCTCCTCCTGCCTTCAATGTTTTCCAGCATCAGGGTCTTTTCCAATGACTCAGTTTTTGCATCAGGTGGCCAAAGTATTGGAGTTTCATCTTCAATATCAGTCCTTCCAATGAATATTCAGGACTCATTTCCTTTAGGATGGACTGGTTGGATCTCCTTGCAGCCCAAGGGACTCTCGAGAGTCTTCTCCAACACCACAGTTCAAAAGCATCAATTCTTCAGCATTCAGCTTTCTTTATAGTCCAACTCTCACATCCACACATGACTATTGGAAAAACCACAGCTTTGACTAGATGGACCTTTGTTGGCAAAGTAATGTCTCTACTTTTTAACGTGCTGTCTAGGCTGGTCATAGCTTTTCTTCCAAGGAGCAAGTGTCTTTTAATTTCATGGCTACAGTCACTATCTGCAGTGATTTTGGAGCCCAAGAAAATAAAGTCTCTGACTGTTTCCATTGTTTCCCCATCTATTTGCCATTAAGTGATGGGACCAGATGCCATGATCTTAGTTTTTTGAATGTTGAGTTTTAAACCAACTATTTCACTCTCCTCTTTCACTTTAATCAAGAGGCTCTTTAGTTCCTCTTCGCTTTCTGCTATAAGGGTGATATTATCTGTGTATCTGAGGTTATATTTTTCCCGGCAATCTTGATTCAGCCTGTGCTTCATCCAGCCTGGCATCTTGCATGATGTAGTCTGCATATAAGTTAAATAAGCAGGGTGAAAATATATAGCCTTGATGTACTCCTTTCCCAATTCAGAACTAGTCCATTGTTCCAGTCTGGTTCTAACTGTTGCTTCTTGACCTGCATACAGATTTCTCAGGAGGCAGGTATGGTGCCTGATTCAGATTCTGTTAACTGAGCTCTAAGACCTACTGCCCAGATAGTTCCTTGTCACGCTACATACCTGTTTAATTATGAAAAAAAGATGCTCTATGCTTGTTTCAGAAGTTTGTCCCAGCAATCTACTTTAGATGAATAATAGATGCCCCGTGACCTGTAGCCCTGGGATTATATATATTGGAAGTGAAATGAAGTGAAAGTCACTCAGTCGGGTCCGACTCTTTGCGACCCTGTGGACTATACAGTCCATGGAATTCTCCAGGCCAGAATACTGGAGTGGGTAGTCTTTCCCTTCTCCAGGGGATCTTTCCAACCCAGAGATCGAACCCAGGTCTCCCACAATGCAAGCAGATACTTCACCAGCTGAGCCACAAGGGAAGCCAACCATTTAAAGGGCTATCTCTAATCAAGATAAAAGGATCTTTAGCTCATGTACAGTGAAGCTCTTTTTTTAAGTGCTAATATTTATAAACTTTTTTATTGTGTATTGGGGTATAGCCAATCAACAATGTTGTGACAGTTTCAGGTGGACAGTAAAGGGACTCAGCCATCCATATACATGTATCCATTCACCTCCCCAAGTCCCCTCTCATCCAGGCTGCCACATATCTGAGCAGTGCTCCATGTGCTATACAGTAGGTCCTTGTTAATTATCCATTTAAAATTCAGCAATGTGTACATGTCCACCCCAAACTTGCTAACTATCCCTTCTCCCTTGGGAACCATAAGCACGTTCTCCATGTCTGTGAGTCTGTTTCCGTTTTGTAAGTTCATTCATATCATTACTTTTTAGATTTCACATATAAGGGATGTCACACGATATTTCTCCTTCTCTGTCTGACAATCTCTAGGTCCATCCACGTTGCTACAAATGGCGTTATATCTTTTTTTTTTACAAATGGCATTCTATCATTTTAATGGCTGACTAATATTCCATTGTGCGTATGTACCACATCTTTATTCTTCTGTTGATGGCCCTTTAGGTTGCTTCCATGTCTTGGCTATTGTAAATACAGCTACAATGAACACTGGGGTACATGTATCTTTTGGGATCATGTTTTTCTCTGGATATATGCCTAGGAGTGGGACTGTAAGGTCATATGGTAGCTCTATTTTTAGTTTTTTTAAGGAAACTCCGTACTGTGCTCCATAATGGCTGTACCAATTTACATTTCTACCAACAGTGCAGGAGGGTTCCCTTCTCTCCACACCTTCTCCAACATTTCTTGTTTCTTTTTGATGATAGCCACTCTGGCTGGTATGAGGTGATATCTCATTGTAGTTTTGATTTGCATTTCTCCAATAATCAGCAATGTTGAACATCTTTTCATGTGGCAGCTAAAGCTCCAATACCTTGGCAACCTGATGCAAAGAGCCAACTCACTGGAAAAGATCCTGATCCTGGGAAAGATTGAAGGCAGGAGGAGAAGAGGGCGACAGAGGATGAGATGGTTGGATGGCATCACCGACTCAATGGACATAAATGTGAGCAAACTCCAGGAGTTAGTGAAGGACAGGGAAGCCTGACGTGCTACAGTCCATGGGGTTGGTAAGAGTCAGACACAACTGAGCCACTGAACAACAAATTGGCCACCTGTATGTCTTCTTTGGAGAAACGTCTATTCAGGTCCTCAGCCCTTATTTTGAGCAGATTGTTTGTGAAAACGACTCTTAGATTTGTTATTTCCCATTTAAGAAGAGCCTTTGCATTTGCCTAGTCTGTAGAGGGGACTGCCGATCCCAAACACACCAGAATAAGAAAAAGACAGTGGTGAGCAGCTGACGCAGGGGTCTGGACCAGACCTGTAAGAACTACCGCACTAATCTAACTGAACCGCTTACTGAAGGCCCATCTCCCCATGAACACTGAACGTTTTTACTTCTAACCACATTGTTGCCCCTAGTGTTTGGGACATTCCTCAGCCCACTCCAGTGTGGCCTGTCACCCCCCCCACCCCATCGCCCCATCACCAGGATCTCTCCCCTACAAAGTATCAAGCATCCTCATGCTTTTCAAAATTCAACACAGTCACTGCAGCGGACCCAGTCCAGTTGTGCAGCCCTCCCTCCTCCAGGCGTCCCATCTTTCTGACTCCCAGGACCCTCTGCCGTCCTCCTTCTCCTCCCATCCGTTCCTGCCCAGCAGTCCTGTCTCCTCTAGCTTCTCCTCTGCCCGCTACTTGACCCTGAGGTGCTAGGGAAGTTTGTCCAGACTCTCCTTTACCAAACGAGTCAGGCTCCTCTTTGTGACAGGGCCCCAGCCTTGGGCTGAGTTCAGGCTGCACTCAGTCCAGTGTTAAGAAGAATCCTGCTGGGTCACACTAATGAAAACCCCTCGTCCTTGGCATCTCACCACTTTGGTCCACCTGTGGCAAGATCCTGAAGAGCATGGGTTATTTCTTATCCCCCTTACTTCTGTTTCCTTTTTCTAATTTTCCACCCACCAACCCTCGCCCCACTCCTTGTTGCATTTGGGGCAGAGCCTCGTCTCGCACCCCTACTGCAAAACCCCAAAGCAGTAGTCCCTTCCTGAATAAAGTCTTCCTTATTATGTGTTACAAGATTCATGAATTAGGCTTTTTTTTAACAAGCTGTTGCAGTCGGTGGAGAGGAACAGTTTCCTCTACTTTACACGTACAAACTGGTGTAATCACTGTTGTAAGACATACATGTCCTAAGGTTCAGCAGTTCCAATGGAGCTCATACACACAAGCATAGACATGCAAAGAATGCTGTGACACCTGAAATGGGGAAAAAAATGAAGAATCCAATTACTTACCAACAAAGGAGTGCATAGGTTGTGGTACAGCACATTGACTTAACAGAATGTTTTAGAGCAGTTAAAGTGAACTACGGAGATACATATATCAACATGGGTAAGTCTTGAAAACAGTGTCAAACACAAAACGCAATTTGCAAAAGAATTTATTCAGGCAGATAGCATTTACGTACACTTTTAAACACACAGCAAATGTTAGTATATATTCTCATATACACAGATGTAGTTTAAAAACATAAATGGGAAGCATACACATCAACCTCAGGAGTGTGGTTTCATGGTGATTTCTCTTGGGTCAGGATTGCCACTTACATTGTGTGAGACTCATACTAGTTAGGGTGTGTTCAGGAGGTCAAGATGGAGTCACAGGGGCCACTGTGGACTCCCACCGTCTTGGTGTGATAAATTAAGCATGTTCAGGAATTGTTCAGCGAAGTCTAAGGAAGGACATCACAAACAGGAGGAGCTCCGGTTATGCCCTTGTTTGTCTGGTCTCCTTGCTCTGACTGACCTGCGTTGTGTGCTAACTGTGTGCAATAAGCCGGGTGATACCAGCTACATTTTGTCTCGTCTGCCTTCCTGTGATCCCAACTCGCCTCACCGCTGGGCCCTGGTTGCAGGCTGCCTCCAAGGAGAGCGTGCAAGTACAGGGTTGATATCACAATTATCTCTTTAAAAAAAAAAGGGGGTATAGCTAAAGTGGGTTGTGTGGAACTGGGTATCAGTTATATTATTTCCCACGGTTATGTGTGTTATTAGAAAGGCCTAATGATAAAAATTTTGATGTTAAGATGTGTTAAAATGTATAAATGCCTGAACCGCATAGTCTTCGGGCTTTCAAAGTAGGCTTGTTTTTTTTTTAAATGCTAGATGTAGCTGTTAATACATTCAGCATTACATTACAGAACAACTTTATGGATTTCTTAAATCTAACTACCGAATACCAGTTACACATAACTAAACTCAAGAAACTGGTTTATTCTGGGAACTTTTACCAATGACTATTAGTATCTTTGAAACAAGTCCCCTACCCACCCACCCCTACCACCGCCCTGCTTTAAAA
>SJYT01027815.1:0-19113 GCA_006410635.1 Cephalophus harveyi | reverse complement strand
CTACATACCCAGATCTTTGAGGGGGAGCTTAAAGCAAGGGAGAGCTATTTCAGCCCCACTAATTCAAGCTCTGCTTCAAGAGACTCAGGGTGAAGCTGGGGGTTCCACATTTCTAAAAAGCTCTCTGAACTGTGTGAGTGAAAACAAAAGTTGCCTTCCAAATCAGTAATAAAGGACATTGCCGCCACTGAGCCATGGCATTACAGCTGGCCCATGGGTGAACCCTGAGAAAACTCAGGAAGAGAAAGCATGGGAGGCTGGGCCTGGACAGCCAAGGTTCGTGATCAAAGGACTGATTTCAGTGAGCCCAAAGTCTTGCATCTTCCTGCACAAAGTGAAGTCACTCAGTCACGTCCAACTCTGCGATCCCACGGACTGTAGCCTGCCAGGCTCCTCCATCCATGGAATTTTCCAGGCAAGAGTACTGGAGTGGGTTGCCATTTCCTTCTCCAGGGGATCTTCCTGACCCAGGGATCGAACCCAGGTCTCCTGTATTGGAGACAGATGCTTTTACCGTGTAAGCCACCAGGGAAGCCCAAAGAAAAGTGCTAAATTCACTAACTTGAGATGTTCGGTTTTCTTTTAATTAAATCTTTTGATGGTCTGACTACCTGGTCTTCGTTGCAAAAGCTCCTATGTATCCTGGCTCCTCCCTTACCTCTCTGGAGTGGTCCCTCAGAGTGAGCCAAGGGGCTGCATTCCAGGCTAAAAGTTCTCAGAATATCCGCTGAATAAAACATCAGTTCAGTTCAATTTAGTCGCTCAGTTGTGTCCAACTCTTTGCAACCCCATGAGCCACGGCACGCCAGGCCTCCCTGTCCGTCACTAACTCCCGGAGTTTACCCAAACACATGTCCGTTGTGACGGTGATGCCATCCAACCATCTCATCCTCTGTTGTCCCCTTCTCCTCCTGCCCTCAATCTTTCCCAGCAACAGGGTCTTTTCAAATGAGTCAGCTCTTTGAATCAGGTGGCCAAAATATCAGAGTTTCAGCTTCAACATCAGGCCCTCCAATGAACACCCAGGACTGATCTCCTTTAGGATGGACTGGTTGGATCTCCTTGCAGTCCAAGGGACTCTCAAGAGCCTTCTCCAACATCACAGTTCAAAAGCATCAATTCTTTGACGCTCAACCTTCTTTGAGGAGAAGGCAATGGCAACCCACTCCAGCACTCTTGCCTGGAAAATCCCATGGGCAAAAGAGCCTGGTAGGCTCCAGTCCATGGGGTCACGAAGAGTTGGACACGACTGAGAGACTTCACTTTCACTTTTGAATTTCATGCATTGGAGAAGGAAATGCCAACCCAATCCAGTGTTCTTGCCTGGAGAATCCTAGGGAGGGGGGAGCCTGGGGGGCTGCCATTTATGGGGTCACACAGAGTCGGACACAAATGAAGCTACTTAGCAGCAGCAGCCTTCTTTATAGTCCAACTCTGACATCCATACATGACTACTGGAAAAACTACAGCCTTGACCAGATGGAACTTTGTTGGCAACGTAATGTCTCTTCTTTTGAATATGCTGTCTAGGTTGGTCATAACTTTCCTTCCAAGGAGTAAGCGTCAAAATTTCATGGCTGCAGTCACCATCTGCAGTGATTCCGGAGCTCAGAAAAACAAAGTCAGTCACTGTTTCCACTGTTTCTCCATCTATTTCCCATGGAGTAATGGGACTGGATGCCATGATCTTAGTTTTCTGAATGTTGAGCTTTAAGCCAACTTTTTCACTCTCCTCTTTCACTTTCATCAAGAGGCTTTTTAGTTCTTCACTTTCTGCCATAAGGGTGGTGTCATCTGCATATCTGAGGTTATTGATATTTCTCACGGCAATCTTGAGTCCAGCGTGTGCTTCTTCCAGCCCAGCGTTTCTCATGATGTACTCTGCATAGAAGTTAAATAAGCAGGGTGACAATATGCAGCCTTGACGTACTCCTTTTCCTATTTGGAACCAGTCTGTTGTTCCATGTCCAGTTCTAACTGTTGCTTCCTGACCTGCACACAGATTTCTCAAGAGGCAGGTTAGGTGGTCTGGTATTCCCATCTCTTTCAGAATTTTCCAGTTTATTGTGATCCACACAGTCAAAGGCTTTGGCATAGTCCATAAAGCAGAAATGGATGTTTTTCTGGAACTCTCTTGCTTTTTTGATGATCCAGCAGACGTTGACAACTTGTTCTCTGGTTCCTCTGCCTTTTCTAAAACCAGCTTGAACATCTCGAAGTTCATGGTCCACGTATTGCTGAAGCCTGGCTTGGAGAATTTTGAGCATTACTTTACTAGCGTGGGAGATGAATGCAATTGTGTGGTAGTTTGAGCATTCTTTGGCATTGCCTTTCTTTGGGATTGGAATGAAAACTGACCTTTTCCAGTCCTGTGGCCACTGCTGAGTTTTCCAAATTTGCTGGCATATTGAGTGCAGCATGTTCACAGCATCTTTCAGGATTTGAAACAGCTCAGCTGGAATTCCATCACCTCCACTAGCTTTGTTTGCAGTGATGCTTCCTAAGGCCCACTTGACTTCACATTACAGGATGTCTGGCTTTAGATGAGTGATCTCACCTTCATGATTATCTGGGTTGTGAATATCTTTCTTGTACAGTTCTTCTGTGTCTTCTTGCCACCTTTTCTTAATATCTTCTGCTTCTGTTAGGTCCATACCATTTCTGTCCTTTATTGAGCCCATCTTTGCATGAAATGTTCCCTTGGTATCTCTAATTTTATTGAAAAGATCTATAGTCTTTCCCATTCTATTGTATTCCCCATTTCTTAGCATTGATCGCTGAGGAAGGCTTTCTTATCTCTCCTTGCTATTCTTTGGAACTCTGCATTCAAATGGGTATATCTTTCCTTTTCTCCTTTGCTTTTTGCTTCTCTTCTTTTCACAGCTATTTGTAAGGCCTCCTCAGACAGCCATTTTGCTTTTTTGCATTTCTTTTTCTTGGGGATGGTCTTGCTCCCTGTCTACTGTACAATGTCACAAACCTCCGTCCATAGTTCATCAGGCACTCTATCAGATCTAATCCCTTAAATCTATTTCTCACTTCCACTGTATAGTCATTAGGGATTTGATTTAGGTCATACCTGACTGGTCTAGTGGTTTTCCCCACTTTCTTCAATTTAAATCTGAATTTAGCAATAAGGAGTTCATGATCTGAGCCACAGTCCACTCCGGGTCTTACTTTTGCTGACTGTATAGAGGTTCTCCATCTTAGGCTGCAAAGGATATAATCAATCTGATTGCAGTGTTGACCATCTGGTGATAAAAACATAACTCTCAACTTTTTAAGTTGTGCTTTTTCCCCCCCTTTTTTTTCAGTCGACAGATGATTCTAATATTTAATAATAGCATGAGCCAGAATTTATGGTTTTCATGCTTGACTTCGGAGAGTAAAAACTCAACCCCCTCTTACAACTTTCTAAAGTCAAATGATCCACTTGTCCAAGATAAATGATCCATGAATGTGCCTTCCCTGATCCCCCTACACCACACCCCCAGCTGCCCTACTTAAAACTTTTTGGTTTGACCAGATGTTCAAAAAAGCTACAGCCTTATGTCCATCCAGCCTCCCATAGGGGAACTTCTAACACACCCATCTGGTATTCTTCACAGAGAAACATAAAGCAAACAGAATCACAGTTGTTTATTTTCCTCCTGGTCCTTCTAAAAGAGAGCACACTATGTACCCTATTCTGGTTTCTCCCAACCCCAAGTAGCAATATATTCTAGAGAGGTTTCTAACATGTAACATGATTCCCTTTGTTTAAGTAATGCTGCAACAAGGAAGTTCTTTGCTGTGAATGTGTCCATCTGTACCTTGACTATGGACTTAGTTATGCAAATCTGCAGGAGATAAAACACCACAGAAATATATGAACACACTTTTTTGGAAGAGAACTTCTCTACCCCTTTGGGTTCTAATGGTAGGGGTTGGGGTGGGGCGCTGGAAAATAACTGACAATAGATTTACAAGAGAAAAGAAAGTTTGTTTATATCTGCACAGGTATTTTTAGGAGGCTGTTTAAATATAGACAATGCTCTTTCTTGAGGCTGCTGAATGGTCAAATGGTTTAGGGTTAGAGTAATTTTCATACCATTTTGGTGGGTTGTTATTTCCTTGTTATTACAATAATATCAATTTTCTGGTTTCAGTAACTGTACTCAGTTCAGTTCAGTTGCTCAGTTGTCTGACTCTGCGACCCCATGAACACGCCATGCTTCCCTGTCCATCACCAACTCCCAGAGTTCACTCAAACTCACACCCATCGAGTCAGTGATGCCATCCAGCCATCTCATTCTCTGTCATCCCCTTTTCCTCCTGCCCCCAATCCCTCCCAGCATCAGAGGCTTTTTTAATGAGTCAACTCTTCGCATCAGGTGGCCAAAGTATTGGAGTTTCAGCTTCAGCATCAGTCCTTCCAATGAACACCCGGGACTGATCTTCTTTAGGATGGACTGGTTGGATCTCCTTGCAGTCCAAGGGACTCTCAAGAGTCTTCTCCAACACCACAGTTCAAAAGCATCAATTCTCTGGCGCTCAGCTTTCTTCACAGTCCAACTCTCACATCCATACATGACTACTGGAAAAACCATAGCCTTGTCTAGACGGACCTTTGTGTTGGCAAAGTAATGTCTCTGCTTTTTAATATGCTATCTAGGTTGGTCATAACTTTCCTTCTAAGGAGTAAGCGTCTTTTAACTTCATGGCTGCAATCACCATCTGCAGTGATTTTGGAGCCCAAAAGAATAAAGTCTGACACTGTGTCCACTGTTTCCCCATCTATTTCCCAAGAAGTGATGGGACCAGATGCCATGATCTTAGTTTTCTGAATGTTGAGCTTTAAGCCAACTTTTTCACTATCCTCTTTCACCTTCATAAGAGGCTTTTTAGTTCCTCTTCATTTTCTGCCGTAAGGGTGGTGTCATCTGCATATCTGAGGTTATTGATATATCTCCCGGCAATCTTGATTCCAGCTTGTGCTTCTTCCAGCCCAGCATTTCTCATGATGTACTCTGCATATAAGTTAAATAAGCAGGGTGATAATATACAGCCTTGACATACTCCTTTTCCTATTTGGAACTAGTCTGTTGTTCCATGTCCAGTTCTACATGTTGCTTCCTAACCTGCATATAGGTTTCTCCTACTGAGATGTAACTATCGGAGAATCAAAGAGTGATGGACAAGGGAATCTCTGTCTCTGTTATCTGTGTTTATGTAACTGTCTGTGAATCTAATTACATATTTCAAAGTAAAGTTTCTTTAAAAGATGCTGCAAAGAGTAACTTTTGATCTACAAGATTTCACGTCTATGCATTTTACTTCTACCTGCAGCATAAGAATTCTCTAGCAAAGGGCAAAATAAACTCAAAACACTGGTAAATTTTTCCTAATTGCGCTTCGCAGCAGTTAAACCATTCTCCTTCCCATTAGCAAATATATCATGGTTCCTATGTCCCTAGCATCTTGCCAAAACAGCTGGTAGACCAATGTTTAGGTCTCTGCATGCCTCTCATAGGTTAAAAAAAAAAAACAACAACAACAACTTGTGTCATACTGTTCTTATACTTATCTTCATTTATAAGTCTGCACATGATGGTGTGATCACTCACCTAGAGCCAGACATCCTGGAATGTGAAGTCAAGTGGGCCTTAGGAAGCATCACTACGAACAAAGCTTGTGGAGGTTATGGAATTCCAGTTGAGCTATCTCAAATCCTAAAAGATGATGCTGTGAAAGTGCTGCACTCAATATGCCAGCAAATTTGGAAATCTCAGCAGTGGCCACAGGACTGGAAAAGGTCCGTTTTCATTCCAATTCCAAAGAAAGGCAATGCCAAAGAATGCTCAAACTACCGCACAATTGCACTCATCTCACACGCGAGTAAAGTAATGCTCAAAATTCTCCAAGCCAGGCTTCAGTGATATGTGAACTGTGAACTTCCAGATATTCAAGCTGGTTTTAGAAAAGGCAGAGGAACCAGAGATCAAATTGCCAACGTCTGCTGGATCATCAAAAAAGCAAGAGAGTTCCAGAAAAAAATCCATTTCTGCTTATGGACTATGCCAAAGCCTTTGACTGTGTGGATCACAACAAACTGTGGAAAATTCTGAAAGAGATGGGAATACCAGACCACCTAACCTGCCTCTTGAGAAACCTGTATGCAGGTCAGGAAGCAACAGTTAGAACTGGACATGTAACAAGAGACTCCTTCCAAATTGGAAAGGAGAATGTCAAGGCTGTATATTGTCACCCTGCTTATTTAACTTATGTGCAGAATGCGTCATGAGAAACGCTGGCCTGGAGGAAGCACAAGCTGGAATCAAGATTGCTGGGAGAAGTGTCAGCAACCTCAGATACGCAGATGACACCATCCTCATGACAAAAAGTGAAGAAGAACTAAAGAGCCTCTTGATGAAAGTGAAAGAAGAGAGTGAAAAAGTTGGCTTAAAGCTCAACATGCAGAAAACTAAGATCATGGCATCCAGTCCCATCACTTCATGGCAAATAGATGGGGAAACTGTGGAAACAGTGACTGACTTTGTTTTTCTGAGCTCCAGAATCACTGCAGATGGTGACTGCAGCCATGAAATTAAAAGATGCTTACTCCTTGGAAGGAAAGTTATGACCAACCTAAATAGCATATTAAAAAGCAGAGACATTACTTTGTCAACAAAGGTCCATCTAGTCACGGCTATGGTTTTTCCAGTGGTCATGTATGGATGTGAGAGTTGGACTATTAAGAAAGCTGAGCACCGAAGAATTGATGCTTTTGAACTGTGGTGTTGGAGAAGACTCTTGAGAGTCCCTTGGACTGCAAGGAGATCCAACCAGTCCATCCTAAAGGAGATCAGTCCTGAGTGTTCATTGGAAGGACTGCTGTTGAAGCTGAAACTCCAATATTTTGGCCACCTGATGTGAAGAGTTGACTCATTTGAAAAGACCCTGATGTTGGGAAAGATTGAATGCAGGAGGAGAAGGGGACAACAGAGGATGAGATGGTTGGATGGCATCAGCGAGTCAATGGACATGAGTTTGGGTAAACTCTGGGAGTTGGTGATGGACAGGGAGGCCTGGCGTGCTCCAGTTCATGGGGTCGCAGAGAGTCGGACTCGACTGAGCAACTGAACTGACAGTTCTTTAAAAGTAAATTAACACAGTGGGATATAATTACATACCTATGAGAATGGCTAAACTGAAATAATTTACTGAGTACTCCAACTGCTGGTGAGAAGGAGGAGAAACAGGATCTCTCATACCCTGCTGGGAGGAATGGACAATGGCAGGGCTAAGGTGAAAAACAGTTTCAAAGTGAAAGCAAAGTGAAAGTGTTAGTTGCTGTGTCCTGACCAACTCTTGTGACCCCATGGACTGTAGCCCACCAGGATTCTCTGTCCATGGGATTTTCCAGGCAAGAATACTGGAGTGGGCTGCCATTTCCTCCTTCAAAATATATGAGAGTTACTCCAAAAAGGAAATAGAAGAGAGGAGAAAGGTCCTTCATACCAAGTTTTTTTAGATAATATATACAAGATTAAATGTCAATTTGCGTAATTATGGGCTTCTCAGGTGGCTGAGGGATGAAGAATCCACTTGCAATGTAGGAGATGAAACTTCAATACCTGGGTCAGGAAGATCCCTGGAGGAGGGCACAGTAATCCACTCCAGTATTCTTGCCTGGATAACCCCGTGGACAGAGGAACCTGGAGGGCTAATATAGTTCATGGGGTCACACAGTCAGACACGACAGAAGCGACTTAGGATGCATGCACGTGCTTAATTATGCTCCTTTCTTGTTACTGCTTTAGGTTAATTAACCTAATCAAGAGGAGAACTGTGATTTTCTGATGTTTTTATGCTCCATGAGAAGATAAAGGCATAATATGGCATATAAACAGTTCTTTAGGTTGATAGGTCAGTTAACACAGAATTTAGATTTGAAAGATACGGTTCTTACTCAATTCTGACTAAACATAGGATATCCATTTTAAGATCTGACATAAGTACTGGATACCTCACTGTAGGTTTTAAAGCTGATCCTTTCTCTGTTTTAATATGCTCGAGCCAAAACTTTAGCAACAGAATCTCTTCAATCCCTGCATGCTTTCTCTCCAAACAGTAGCTTCTCTTCTAAGGTGTTCCCCGAAACTACTGAACATGTAATCTCTCCCTTCCATTAGTCTCTAGCTTTCATTCCAGTCACTAGTAGTTCCTAACAATGCCACCACCTTCTAGAAGAATAGCAGACTACCTTAGGAGTGGGCTAAATCAACCAAGACAGAGTTCAGTGCCCGGAACCAGCATAAAGGAGACCTGTTTGCCTTCTGTGTAACCTTTGCAAGTCAGCATGTTCTCCTTCCCAAACTACCAGTGCACAAAAATGAAAGCAGAGACTAACTTCCCTTTACTTCCAAAGGAATCTTAAAAGAAGGAATTATTAATGAATCCGGTTTTTTAATTGTGCCATTAACTTGGGTCCAATACCTTCTGGGAGCTGGGAATTTCTTTGGCCCTTCCTCCTCTACAGGGAAGCCAGGGTGGTAGCAGATAAAACAAAGATCAAAATTAGCACACCTTAATTCCAGAACAGGCATGGCATAGTCCAATGCCAGCAAGGGCCAGGTGGCTGCCAAAGCAAATGACGAAAGATCTAGTGCCTCAGGCAGTTCTTCATGGTTCAATGAACCAAGTTCTCACCCTGCCTCAATTTTCAATCCAGCATCATGAATTTGCCCTGGGGTGGGGCTGTATTTGGAACTTCTCAAAAAACACTTGCCTTTGCTTTCCTTAGGTTGCTTTATGTGGCACAATCTCTGCTTATACTTCTGCTCTTATGAAAGGACTTGAAATAGCCCTCTCCTTCTTTTGCTGGCTCAGAGGTTAAAGCATCTGCCTGCAACGCAGGAATCCTGGGTTTGATCCTTGGATCAGGAAATGGCAACCCACTCCAGTATTCTTGCCTGGAGAATCCCATGGATGGAGGAGCCTGGTGGGCTACAGTCCACGGGGTTGCAAAGAGTCAGACACAACTAAGTGACTTAACTTTAACTTTCTTTTGCTCCAGTTCTGAATAAAGCACATTTGCCACAAACCCTCCTTGGATATCCTACATTTATTCTTCTTTTGCTTTGCCTTTCTGCAACATTCATCCAGAATGGTCTGTAATGTACCCCAAGAGGCACAGACTTGTGCTTTCTGGAGCTTTCAGTCCCTCAGATGTCCCATGATCATCTGTGACTTCAGCTAATACCTACTTCTTTAGTTCTTATTTTTCTGATTTCCAGATCCTCATCCTGCCCAGCTTCCGAAACTCTCCAGAGATACGTTTCACTGACATCTTTTAAAACTGAAAGTCTAACAGAGAATTATTTTCCCTCTGTTCCCCCTAAATTACTTTTCCTCCAAACATCCCAATCTTTGCCCATCACTAAGCCAGTCCATTTAGAAAATATGTAATTTCTCCATCTCAGTGGGAGTCTAAGATAGGGTTAGTACTCAACGATTGTAAGAGAAAGGAGAAAGAATCTTATAGCTGCCAGAGAAGATCTTTAGGGTCTTCTAGAGACCAGAGAGAAAGGAGGGTGGTAAACAAATTGCAAAGAAATATCGTCCTTTCTGTACCGATGAGTAAGAGCATTATAAATGCTGTGTTTTAGTAAACAAAAAAGGCTGTTGTCTGTGACTGTGGGCAATGCTGTTTGGGCTATACTCCCTGCTATAGGACCAAGTACAGACAGATATAACCTCTGACCATGGTAGAGTCTTGTCAGCTGGATTCGTTCCATCCCTCTGCAAGCATCATGTCAGCTATCCTGGCACAATTATTCCTCATTCCAACCTCCACACCTTTGTTAATGCATCTCTTGGTCTGGAACCTTCACCCCTCTGAGCTTTACTTAAACCTAAGATATCCCTTTTTTTGGTGCTCACGTCAAGCCCCACCTCCTGTAAGCACATCTCTCTGAACTATTTATTTAGCACTGGCACTAATTCATGCAAGGCAATAATAAGCTAACAAAGAGAGCCGACTCTATGCTGGGAACTGTTTCAAGTGCTTCACTCACACCTACATACGAATTAATTTAATGTTCACAACGATCCCACTGTATAAGTACTGTTATTCTCCCCATTTTACAGGTCAAGAAACTGAGACTCAAAGTGGTTAAGTAAGCTGCCCATGACCTGAGCGATCAGTCTACGGAACTCACGTTCTAACCCACTCTGCTACAGGCAACATCCTGTCCATCAGATTTTGCTAACTTATGTAACAAAGCTACAAGTGAGAGTGAAAGTCACTTATTCATGACTCTTTGCGACTCCATGGACTATACAGGCCATGGCATCCTCCAGGCCAGAATACTGGAGTGGGTAGCCTATCTCTTCTCCAGGGGATCTTCCCAAGCCAGGAACTGAACCCAGGACTCCTGCACTGCAGGCAGATTCTTTACCAGCTGAGCCACCAGGGAAGCCCAAAGAGCTTCCAAGGCTACAATAAAACCAACAAATCCAAACAATAGGCTTTTGATATCTCTGAGGAAGGGGAGGCACTGGTGCAGGAAGGTTAAGTTTAGAAACAGACTGTGGAGAAATTAACTGACAACATGGAGTCAGTCAGGCTCTCCTGTCCCACTCTCTCATGGTCTCACACCTTATGTTCTGTAAACAATGATATTCTGACCTTGGTAGCACTGGGCCTGTGCGCCCACTTGGCCATGGGCCACTTTGTCTGTCTTAGTACATCAGTAAGTAGTCTTTGAAGACTCCTTGCTGCTGCCACCGCTGACTGGAGAATAAACATGTCAGCAGTCCCCACAGCTCCTTCAGTCTTCTTCCAGCTTCCCTGGTCTTGCCTTATCTACCCTGGGTTCAGTGAACAGTGTCAGTGGCAAGACACAGACCAATTAGAATACCAGCTCTACCATTTTCTAGTTAATTGACTTTGAGCAAGTCAAGTCACTTAAACTTTTTTAGCGTGAGCCTCTGCTTCTGAAAGATTATAAACTAATTTTTAGAATGGTTGTGAGAATTAAATGAGATGATACAGGTAAAGCACCAAGCACATGGCTGCCACATGGCATGTGATCAATAAATGTTGGCTCTAGAACATGAAAGAGGCTCAAATTGTGAAATACAGTGACTTTTCTGTGCCAAAGTATTACACAATGGTTATAAAATGGTA
Source organism: Cephalophus harveyi (assembly GCA_006410635.1). Lineage (NCBI taxonomy): Eukaryota > Metazoa > Chordata > Mammalia > Artiodactyla > Bovidae > Cephalophus > Cephalophus harveyi. Next base: position 7,940 of record SJYT01027815.1, on the reverse strand, counting down.
TTAAACAATAACCATAAAAACATAATTCTTTGTGACAACACACTAATGTGATTTTACTAATTTCCTTAATACCCCAAGCCTGTAAAAGAACCAAACATTAATTATCTCTAATGAAACAAAAAGCCTTGCCTCTGGGTATCAGACTGAAACAGCAGAGGGCCTATAACTCACCAAAGACAAAAGCAAGTAAGTATAAAAAGCAAACAGCCAGCAGTGGGAAAGTTCCCATTAAGTGCCCCAACAAACGGGAGTGCATTGCGATAGTTCTGGAAAGCGCGTTAAGGGCTGAAGGTTCAACGTGATGAGAACCCGACGCAAGAGTCTACAGTTTTTAGAGGTCTGGAAAGCGGAGTTCGGTACAACTCCTGGGAGGTAGGTTTCAGTTTCCTTTCTAGGGAGAGGGATAGGAAAGGGTTCCCCCTGTGCCACGATGCCACGGTGAGCCTACCAGTGCAAGATTCTCGCGTCCCAGCAGGGTTAAAGGGCAGAGAAAATTTTCCTTCTGGCCGGTAAGGCCCACCAGCTCCGAGGTCCCTTTCTAACTCGAGAGCAGGGCCGCGTTAAAGAGGACAGGCGTGAACACTGCGCAGAATGAGGCTGCTCACATTTCAACAATCTTTTTAGGGGGGAAGGGTAGGAGGTGAAAATGGAAGCATTGGGAAAAGCCGGTATCAGATAAGTGGCATCTCTGCAAAATGCCTCCAAAGAGTCTCAGGACCTAATGACCTGCAAACGCTTCCTTAAGGCTCTTGTTTCTCCGACCGTATGCAAGGTTGACCGCTCCTCTAAAGGAGCTTCTAGACCAGCCCCTCGCCTACTTCTCACCAGCTGCTACTCCCAGCCTTCCTTACGGAAACTGAGGCTTGTTGGACCAGAGGCGTGGAAACAGGTCGGGGTCGTGGCCCGCCCGCGGTAACGGGTCTTGGGAAAGACCTGGCGGAGGGAGGGAACCGCTGGTCCTGGACAGGGACCGGGCATACACCACCCACCCCAGTCCTGTTGGAAAAGACCCCTCTTGCCGCTGCCAAGGTCATCTGGGAACCCCCAAGACGCCGGCCTCGAGCGCACTCACCAGCGCGCCGCCGCGCAGCAGCCGAACAGCAGCTCGCTCCATCAGCGCTACAAAACAGATGCTGCAGATACCGCGAGTCTAGACCTGCGTGGGGGACTTGCGCCGCACGCCAACACCTGAAGGCAGGTAGAGCCAGAGCCCCGCCCACTCACCCCGCCCCTTGTCCCGACGGTACGCCGAGAGGGACAATAGCCTCTCTCCGCTTTTCCGCTCTGCTCACGCGAGAGTTGGGCACGGCATTGGGGCGGGAAGGGAACCGGAGACACAACAAACATGGCGGCGGCGGTGACGAAGACGGCGGGGGCGACGGCGACGGCAGCGGCGTTGAACAAGGCGGTGGGAGTTCCTCGGTGCGACTGTCAGGCGGTAAGTAGCTGGTCGTCGGCTCGGACGGCGGTGACAGGGCTGAGCAGAGCGGTGAAGGAGGGGCGGCGGGGGTAGAGAGCCGGGGGTTCTCGACGGGCCGGCTGACTCCGCCCGGAACTCAGCCCCAGCGGAGGGGCGGGCGTGGTCGGTCTGTCGGTCGTTAGGGTCGCGACCCGGGACCTTCCTGACAGGAGCGCGGAGGGTGCGGCGTCTGGGCCTCGGGAGCCCCGAGAGAGTGGTGCCTGCGGTGGGGCCGCCGCCAGCCGGGGGCTTGGCGGCTCCTGGGTAGGGAGTAGGCTCTCTCGCTCTGACAGGTGGTCGCGAGGGCGGCGGGGGCGCCGCGCCCCGAGCTTCGCGCCATCGCTAGTCCCGGGGCCGCGGGGCTCCGCTGAGGCGCGGGGCTCCGAAGCTCCGAACCCTGGCGAGGATGCCGCCCCGACGCCAGTTGCGGGCTGCAGGTCGGGAGGACTTTTAAAACCTCCCGTCTTTTATCAGACAGCCCTGTCTTGATCCTTTTCTACAGCTCGAGCACTCCCTCTGCTTGGGGGGAGACGGGAGATGTAGGGAGGATTTTGCAACAAAGAGCTGTTGAGGTTCGTGCAGGATTTAAATCTTAACGTAACTGGCTGAAGTGCGAGTAGCCAAGCCATCTACCTCCTAAGTGCTCAGTAACTGAATCTAAAGTGAAGTTAAACCGGTTCCGGCTGCCCCTAACCGTGCGGCCCAGTTAGTGTCCCCTCAGTGTGCTGTTTAGGTCCGAAGAGGATCGACCAGTGGGAAAAGAAATACGGGCTGTTTAAGTTGTGAGCTCTGAAGAACTTCAGTTTGGAAGACACACGACTTTAGAATGACTATTTAAACATCTGAGCTAACAGTTTTACAGATTCCCTTTAGTTTTTATTTATATTGTGCATTTAACACGACTATATATGTTAATATAACTTGGGAGTTCGTTACAGAGAATTGAGGTGTTTGGTGGTTTTTTTTTTTTTGCCTCCAGGGATCCCAAGAGTTTCCCAAGGAAACCCGAAGTGTTTTGAGTTGTGATAGAGAGGATAATAAAATTGGGGATCAGATATGCCGTTATTAGGCGTGCCTAGTGGGTTTGTTTCTTTAAACCTTTTCCCGCAAATGTTTCCCTGTGGGGCTAGGCTAGTACCTTGTTTTCATGCAATTACAGCTGTTCGGCAGTACTAAGCCTGAGCCTAGAAGTGAACTGTGAACAAATGAAATAAATAATTTAATTTAGAAAGACAAAATTTTTTGCCAAAAATGAAATCCACCAGCGAGGGTGGGGTGGGGGAAACGATAGTCACACTGATGCATGTTACTCTTTGTTGTTTAGTTGGAGCTTTTGCTGAAATGAAGCTACTGCTTTGGTCTTTCTCTTTTAGCTTAGTTTTCTGGTACTAGTAAAATTGGCACGTTATTTTATTAGGTTATTAAACCTGTGGATGCTAATTTTTTGTCACAAAGGTTTTGATTTGTGGTATATTTTTCTTTGCGGAACTCTGTATGGCTTTTCAATTTTAGTTGAAATTCCCTCCATGGCCTTTGGGAGTCCCTTGGTGTGTCTCCAGAGTAAATTTCGATTACTCTACATTTCATCAATGTTGGAGTGGCAAGAAAAAGGAGGAACTGATTTGGGGTGAAAAGGTTAGATTGCATACATCTTTATTTCTTCCGACGTGTTTTTATTTATGTTTTATATTATGTTTTATGATGTCTCAAAGCCTCATAATGTCCCTTTTGCCTTCGAAGAACTTGCTTTTTTGCCAGTTATGTAATCAGAGGAAATGTGTTCTAATTCTTTCTGAAGTTCCATGTTCTCTGTACAAAGGAAGCGTTTGATACGTATTCTATAGCAGAGTAATCAGTGACCATAATTGTTAAGGTATAAAAGTATATATACATTCATTGAAGTGCAGTCACTATATGTATATAGGCTGTCTAAACCCCAAATTAACTTATTGTAAAAGGACGTTAGTCGACTACTTTATGTAGATTAAATAAAATAGATCCTACTGCTGCCTAATCATGTTCTCAAAACCTCTTATTAAAAAGAGAGTTTAGCTTATTAAAAAAAGAGTTTGGAAGGAAGGTAGGTTAAAGAGCCCCTTCTGGTTCTCCTATTACCTCTCTTTCTTATGATTGTCTTCTAATTTGCATCATGATGCCTCTGTTTTAAATTGTTAGCTCCTAGTAAGAGGGTTTGTGGGTGTATTGATGAGCAACTTCCTTTTCTTAGTGTGAGACTGAAGGAGATCAGAGGACTTGAATATCAGGACCCAGAGAAGGTCAGGGAAAAGTTTAAGTTACCTGCTTAAAGAGGTTTTTGTGTTCTTTTGGGATATCAAAACTTATTTCTTAGATGCTTCTTTCTTTCACTAGCATGGGTAATTTCTGGTTGTTTTGTAAGAACCTTATTTTGTGAGTTTTGAATGGGTAGTTGGGGAGAGCTGTTGGCATAAAAATAATTTAGGGGCATTCTAGCCAATTTCTATATAGACATGTATCTAGAACCCGTGGAATACCATGCCAGCTTAACTTTAGTCAGAGGGGTCACAGGGAGGACTCAGAATTTTGCTGTATCATAGGAAATAATAATCATGAAGTATGGTAATGAGGATATTATAGTTTGCTGATTCTGAAAGTAGATTTTTATGTTAATATTCGCGAAAGTTTTAAAATTTATCACTGTCTTAGCTGCATCTCTAGATACCAGTTAATTTATGGAGTTCTTAAATTAAACATTGGGTCCTGAGACTGACGAGTACTTTATTAAAGATAAGAAGATGGTTTGGATACAAAAACCTTAAATTTTTTTTCCTCGATAGCAGGAAGTCTTCTGTAGTTTCAAAATTATTGTTCTTTTTCTAATTATTGTGATTAGAACTACTGACTTGAGATGGAGAAAGCTCGGTTTTGAACTGTAGACTCTATTCGTATTTAGGCATCTCTCATATATACTTGCTTGTTTTATAGACTAGACCCCCGCAAGGGCTTGCAAGTCTGCCATGGGGGAGGGGTCTTGCAGGTCTGCGTGAGAGGAGGTGATGTAGGTCAAGTGGGCACAAAAATGCTTAGGGATGGAATGACAATTTTTAAGTCATTGCAGGATGTCTGTGGTTATAAACCATATCGATATATTTAAAATTCTTAAGAATAGAGTTTCTCTCAAGTTTACAGGGTTCAGTTCAGTCACTCAGTCGAGTCCAACTCTTTGCGACCCAGCACACCAGGCCTCCTCGTCCATCACCGACTCCCAGAGCTTACTCAAACTCATGTCTGTTGAGTCAGTGATGCCGTCCAACCATCTCATCCTCTGTCCTCCCCTTCTCCTCCTGCCTTTAATCTTTCCCAGCATCAGGGACTTTTCAAATGAGTCAGTTCCTCACATCAGGTGGCCAAAGTATTGGAGTTTTTCAGCTTCAGCCTCAGTCCTTCCAATGAATATTCAGGACTGATTTCCTTTAGGATGGACTGGTTGGATCTCCTTGCAGTCCAAGGGACTCTCAAGAGTCTTCTCCAACACCACAGTTCAAAAGCATCAATTCTTTGGCGCTCAGCTTTCTTTATAGTCCAGCTCTCACATCGATACATGACTCCTGGAAAAACCATAGCTTTGACTAGACAGACCTTTGTTAGTAAAGTAACGTCTCTGCTTTTTAATATACTGTCTAGGTTGGTCATAACTTTTCCTCCACGGAGTAGGCGTCTTTTAATTTCATGGCTGCAGTCACCATCTGCAGTGATTTTGGAGCCCCCCAAAATAAGTCTCTGACTGTTTGCATTGTTTCCCCATCTGTTTGCCATGAAGTGATGGGACCAGATGCCATGATCTTAGTTTTCTGAATGTTGAGTTTTAAGCCAAGTTATTTCACTCTCCTCTTTCACTTTCATCAAGAGGGTCTTTAGTTCTTCTTCACTTTCTGCCATAAGGGTGGTGTCATCTGCATATCTAAGGTTCTTGATATTTCTCCCAGCAATCTTGATTCCAGCTTGTGCTTCATCCAGTCCAGCGTTTCTCATGATGTACTCTGCATATAAGTTGAATAAGCAGGGTGACAATATACAGCCTTGACATACTTCTTTCCTGATTTGGAACCAGTCTGTTGTTTCATGTCCAGTTCTTACCATTGCTTCTTGACCAATGTTGTCTTCCCTTTTTTCATTGGCATCCTTTGTGGTTGTTTTTTTAAGTCCATCGTGCATTTTGATTGAAAATCAAATTTATGGCGGGGAACACAGTGAAATTTGTAATGTGACAATGTGATAATAGCCAGGACTGTCAGAATATGCCAGCCATCCTCTGTGATTAGGCTCATTTGTGTTCTTAAAACTTGAGACACATGTATAAAAATGTCCTGCTTTTTTTCCCTGCAGTCTTGTGCATTTTCCCCCCTGCCTTGTCATTTGTGCTTTAGCAGTGTTATGGTTTCTAATCAGGATTTGGTATAATTTATCTTGCTTGTTTAAGAAGTATATTCAGATATCCAGTGGAAACATCAGTTTTTATGTGAAGTGATCGGCAAAAAGTGATGCTAAGTTGAAATGAAACACGAGGATTTCTTTCTAAACTACAGCCTTTATAATTAGAACACAATCTGTAGGGCCTTAACAGCTTTTATATTTAAAAAAACAATTTCCTAGATCTTATTCTTTTCTCTTTGTTTTTTTTTTGGGAGGGGGTATCTCCCAGTCCTTATACGTTTTATTACTTTTTTCCTTTTTATATTGTGAGAGGCCTTTACCTGTGTTGAATGGCAGTAGTAATAGCAAGCATTCTTGCGTTCTTGATTCTAGAGGGAATGCATCTAAATTTTCTCCCTTAGTTGTGATGTAGATTTTCGGAAGTTAGCCTTTAGCAGCTTGAGGAAGTTTGTTGTTTCTTTGTACCCAGTGCTGCTACTCTGTTTTTCTATGTGGGTTGGCAGTCTTTTCTTACTAGAAAGTTTCCTATTAATCCCTTTGTCTTTGACGTTTTAAAATTTCACAATAATGTGTCTAAGTGTTATTTTATTACATGTTCTATTTTGCACTTTATGCGCCCTTTCAGATTGAAATGAAAGAAATCTTTAATTCTGGAAATTTCTTGATCATTTCTTTAAAAAGCATTTCTCTTTATTTTTCTCTATCATTTTGGAATTCATTCTGCATCTTTGTCTGCTATTATTTCTTACCTTTTAATGTATATTTTTATGTTTCTCCCCATCCCTATATATTTTGAGGTGTGGTTTTCAGGTTTATTGAGATATAATCTTATCAGTTCAGTCGCTCAGTCATGTACAGTTCTTTGCTACCCCATGGACTGCAGCACACCAGGCTTCCCTGTCCATCTTCTTATAGATTATTTTTATTTTTTTGGCTGCACTGTGCAGCCTGGAGGACCTTAGTTGCCTAATCAGGGATCTAACCCATGCCCCCTGCCATGGAAGTGTGGAGTTTTAACCACTGGACCGCCAGGGAAGTCCCTATTACAGATTATTATTATTATTATATTTTTAAATGTTATTCTAGATGATCTTTTTCATTGTAGCTCACTGGCCAACTTTTTCTTTTTTCCTAAGCAAAGGGTAGATTTTAAAGGACAAATAATCGGCAGAATCAAGTATAGTCATAAGTACTAATACAGTGATTAGGAAACATAGAGAAGCAGTTCGGGTTAACAGACAGGATGGGAAAACAACTGAAACAAACTGTTCAGAAGCCAGCAGTAATCCTTAAGACTGAGAAAGCTGAGCCACATTAAAGCGAGTGAGTTAAAGAGGTGGCCTGAAGGAGGAAAATGAGAAGAGATGAGTTTGGGAAATTGCAGATTGGAATATATGAATAATGGAGAAAAGTGGACCATGTTTGTTTCATTGTAACCGCAGACGAGATATATAAAATGGTAACATAAGACACTTGGAATTTTGGACAGTGGGGAATTTCTTAATCTAAGGTATAACCATTTTGGGCTGTAGAAATAGCTGCTGTTGTCTGAAAACATACCATAAACTACACATCTTGCAAGATACTTACACTTATGTGTAAAACTTAAAACGGTACTGCAAATTGGTGCTGTTATCTCATTTTACAAAATAGGAAACTAAGGCTAGAGAAGACCCTGTTCAGAGTCTTTAAGGTAGTAGCTTTAACCTAATACCACAATAATATTCTGTTCATCCAGAGGATAGACTTTCAGTAGCCTCAACTTTGTTGAAAACGGTGAAAAGAGACAGTAATAATAATGACGCCCTAGGCATCTTCTAAAAAAGGAGCAAAGAAATTATTCAAACATGTTGCCTTAAGAGAAGTGAGAATTACCTGCTGATTCTTAACTTGGCTGAATAAATAATAAATTAAATGTCTGGAATAAAGAATAAATTAAATGTTAGGAGAGAGGAAGGCAGGAAAGACAAAAATAAAATGTATCGGTCTGGGGCCAGTGAACAAGAGAAACCAAACCAGCGCCCCCCCCTCTCCCCCCCCCCCCCCCCCCCCCCCCCCCCCCCCCCCC
>SJYT01027808.1:62710-78088 GCA_006410635.1 Cephalophus harveyi | reverse complement strand
TGAGTGCCAAAGAATTGATGCTTTTGAACTGTGGTGTTGGAGAAGACTCTTAAGAGTCCCTTGGACTGTAAGGAGATCCAACCAGTCCATTCTGAAGGAGATCAGCCCTGGGTGTTCTTTGGAAGGACTGATGCTAAAGCTGAAACTCCAGTACTTTGGCCACCTCATGTGAAGAGTTGACTCACTGGAAAAGACTTTGAATATGGGAGGGATTGGGGGCAGGAGGAGAAGGGGATGACAGAGGATGAGATGGCTGGATGGCATCTGATGGACGTGAGTCTGAGTGAACTCCGGGAGTTGGTGATGGACAGAGTGGCCTGGTGTGCTGCGATTCATGGGGTCGCAAAGAGTCAGATACAACTGAGCGACTGAGCTGGACTGAACTGAATCATTAAGACATAATTTTACAGATAACTATGAAGACTAAAGTAGAAGCAAGCTAATACTACAGGAGGTTCCCTGGTGGCTCCGATAGTAGAGTCTGCCTGCAGTGCAGGAGACCCAGGCTCAATCCCTCGGTTGGTAAGATCCCCATGAAAAGGGCATGGCAACCCACTCTAGTGTTTTTGCCTGCAGAATTCCATGGACAGAGGAACCTGGTAGGCTATAGTCCATGGGATCACCAAGAGTCAGACATGACTGAGCCATTTTCACAATACTGCATTTATTTTTAAAGACTGGCTTAATGAGATATTGATAGAATGATTTCCTTTTACTTTTATGTTGGAGGCTGAAAGGTCATTGCTTTCAAACAATGTCACTGGAGGCATTGAAAAGCAGATTCATATTCAGTTCAGTTCAATTCAGTCACTCAGTCGTGTCCAACTTTTTGTGACCCCATGAATCACAGTATGCCAGGCCTCCCTGTCCATCACCAACTTCGGGAGTTTACCTGAACTCATGTCCATCGAGTCGATGATGCCATCCAACCATCTCATCCTCTGTCGTCCCCTTCTCTTCCTGACCCCAATCCCTCCCAGCATAAGGGTCTTTTCAAATGAGTCGACTCTTTCCATCAGGTGGCCAAAGTATTGGGGTTTAAGCTTCAGCACCAGTCCTTCCAAAGAACATCCAGGACTGATCTCCTTTAGGATGAACTGGTTGGATCTCCTTGCAATCCAAGGGATTCTCAAGAGTCTTCTCCAACACCACAGTTCAAAAGCATCAATTCTTCAGTGCTCAGCTTTCTTCAGAGTCCAACTCTCAGATCCATACATGACCACTGGCAAAACCATATCCTTGACTAGACGGACCTTTGTTGGAAAAGTAATGTCTCTGCTTTTTAATATTAATGCTTAATTATAAATTAAAAATCACTTTAAGTAATTTCAGTATGTTTTCTTTCTGTGTAAGCCTCATGGGAATTGGAGAGACTATTGCTGTTTTATGTGATTTAAAAAAAAAAATGTTAAAAAATTTTAAAACCAGATGAAGAAGTTTCATTTTTCATCCCAACTTCCTTCCTGCCTTTTCCTTCAAACCTTTCCCCAAATTTTTCTTTTTGTTAATATTTACCTGGAATATAATTTTAATCTCTTTCTTTTTAACTTCCCCTCTGATCTAGTAGTTTGGCTTTTATATGCTTGATTTATTTTCAATATGTCTTTCCCTTCATTTGAAAATTAAGCTTAAAAGTATAAAATTGTACAATATCAAAGGCAAGATACATGGAAAAAAAAGTGATAAACTAGATTTCAGTAAAATTATAAACTTCCCTATGAAAGAAAATATTTAGTATATGAGAAGACAAGCCAAATATTGGGATAAAATATTGCAAAAGTTACATCTGATATAAGATAGCTATCCAGAAAATTCAAAGTGCTCTTAAACAGACACATCCCCAAGGAAGATATACAGCTGGCGAATAAGAATACAAAAAGATGTTTGACATTATAGATCATCAGGTAAATGCAAATTAAAATAACAATGAGATTCTATTATATGCCTATTAGAATGGACAAAATCTGGAATACTAAGAACAATTCTAGTCCTGGTAATAGTATAGAGCATTAGAAATTCTCACACATTGCTAATGGAAAGGCAAAATGGTACAATCACTTTGGAAGACCATTGGGCAGGTTCTTAGAAAAAGTAAAAATATTTACCATGCAATCCAGCAGTCATGCTTCTCCATTTTTTAACAGAGGAGTTCAAAGTATATTTTCATGCAAAAACCTTCCAATGGATGCTTATAGCAGGATTATTCATAATTTCCAAAACTTGAAAGCAATCAAGATGGCCTCAGTAGGTGAATGAATAGAGGGACCTCCAGACAGTGGACTATTATTCAACACTTAAAAAAAAAAAAAAAAACATGGCTATTAAGCCATAAAATGACATGGAGAAACTTTCAATGCATATTACTAAGTGAAACAAGTGAATCTGAAAAGTCTAAACACTATAATTCTGACTATATGTCATTCTGTAAAAGGCAAAACTGGAGACAATTAAAAAAAAAAAATTAGTGCTAGCCAGCAGTTGGCAGTTGGAAGAGGACATGTGATAATCAGTGCATACAAGACTTGGGGGGTCATCTGTGTAATACAATAATGTTGGATATATGTCATCATATATTTTTCAAATGCCTAGAATAGACAACACAAAGAATGAACTCTAATTTAGACTATGGGCTTTGGTTGACTGTGATGAGTCAGTGCAGATTCATCAGTGATAATAAATATACTGTGATCATGGAGACTGTTGATAATTGAAGAAGCTGTGCATATGTGGAGTTGGGGGATATATCAGAAATCTCACTATCTTCCTCTCAATTTTTGCATATACCTAAAACTGCTCTTAAAAAGAGTCTTTTTATAGAGAAAGACAAGCCTAAAATTGATCAAAAATAAAGGCCATTCATGTCTCTTTCTTATCAACTAGGTTATTTATTTATTTATTTTAATTGGAGGCTAATTACTTTTTTATGAGTTAGTAATTTGATTCCATTTGGGCTTTCAGGACTTTTTAATGATAATGGGTGGGGATGGGACTCTTTATCTCACTCCATCATGGAGAAGGTCAGTTTTCATTCCAACCCCAAAGAAAGGCAATGCCAAGAATGCTCAAACTACCACAATATTGCACTCATCTCACACACTAGAAAAGTAATGCTCAAAATTCTCCAAGTCAGTCTTCAACAGTACATGAACCATGAACTTCTAGATGTTCAAGCTGGATTTAGTAAAGGCAGAGGAGCCAGAGATCAAATTGCAAACATCCATTGGGTCATTGGAAAAGCAAGAGAGTTCCAGGAAAACATATACTTCTGCTTTATTGACTATGCCAAAGCCTTTGACTGTGTAGATCACAACAACCTGAAAAATTCTGAAAGAAATGGGAATATCAGACCACCTGACCTGCCTCCCGAGAAATCTGTATGCAAGGCAAGAAGCAACAGTTAGAACTGGACATGGAATAACAGACTGATTCCAAGTCAGGAAATGAGTATGTCAAGGCTGTATCTTGTCACTCTGCTTATTTAACTTATATGCAGAGTACATCATGCGAAATGCTGGGCTGGATGAAGCACAAGCTGGAAACAAGATTGCTGGGAGAAATATCAATAACCTCGGATACGCAGATGACACCATCCTTATGGCAGAAAGTGAAGAAGAGCCAAAGAGCCTCTTGATGAAAATGAAAGAGGACAGTGAAAAAGTTGGCTTAAAACTCGATCTTCAGAAAACTAAGATCGTGGCATTCAATCCAATCCGTTCATGGCAAATAGATGGGGAAACAATGGAAACAGTGAGAAACATATTTTTAGGTGGCAAAATCGCTGCAGATGGTGATTGCAGCTATGAAATTAAAAGATGCTTACTCCTTGGAAGAAAAGCTATGACAAACCTAGACAGCATATTATAAAGCAGAGACATTACTTTGTCAACAAAGGTCCATCTAGTCAAAGCTATGGTTTTTCCAATAGCCATGTATGGATTTGAGAATTGGACTATAAAGAAAGCTGAGCACCAAAGAATTGATGTTTTTGAACTGTGGTGTTGGAGAAGACTCTTGAGAGTCCCTTGGACTGAAAGGAGATCCAACCAGTCAATCCTAAAGGAAATAAGTCCTGAATATTCATTGGAAGGACTGATGCTGAAGCTGAAACTCCAACCCTTTGGCCACTCAATGTGAAGAACTGACTTGCTGAAAAAGACCTGATGCTGGGAAAGATTGAAAGCAGGAGGAAAAGGGGATGACAGAGGATGAGATGGTTGGATGACATCTCAACTGGATGGACATGAGTTTGAGTTGTTGATGGATAGGGAAGGCTGGTGTACTGCAGTCCATGGGGTTGCAAAGAGTCAGACACAACTGAGTGACTCAAATGAACTGATCATGGTATCAGAATTAGAAAACTTGTGAAATAGCACATATTGGAATAAAAATTTGCCTGTAATGCAGAAGACCCAGGTTTGATCACTGGGTCAGGAATATCCCATGGAGAAAGATATAGCTATCCACTCCAGTCTTCTTTCTCAGAGAATTTCATGGACAGAGGAGCCTGGAGGGCTATAGTTCATGAGGTTGCAAAGAATAAGACATGACTGAGAAACTAAAACTTAGGGAAGGCTGGTGTACTGCAGTCCATGGGGTTGCAAAGAGTCAGACACAACTGAGTGACTCAAATGAACTGATCATGGTATCAGAATTAGAAAACTTGTGAAATAGCACATATTGGAATAAAAATTTGCCTGTAATGCAGAAGACCCAGGTTTGATCACTGGGTCAGGAATACCCCATGGAGAAAGATATGGCTACCCACTCCAGTCTTCTTTCTCAGAGAATTTCATGGACAGAGGAGCCTGGAGGGCTATAGTTCATGAGGTTGCAAAGAGTAAGACATGACTGAGAAACTAAAACTTTTTTTTTTCAAGTTGCTCAACCCAGACCTGTAAACAAGTTATTCCACACATTCTCTTCTCCTTGTTCTCTTTTATTCCATACACAATAATTTTATAATTTAAATTAACCTTAATTCTATTAGTATTCTCTTTTCTAATTGCTGCTGTCTTAATAAAGTATCAGTGATTTTCAAACTTTGGTCTGCTTTAGAATTATCTGGAGGACTTTTTGAACCATAGATTTGTGGACCCTATCTCCATGTTTTCTAATTTAGTATGTCTGGAGTGGGGCCTCAGAAATTCATTTCTAACAAGTTTCTACATGATGTTAATGCTGCTAATCCGGGAACCACTCTTTGAGAAACATTAATTTAGACCTTCAGCTCTGCTTTCTCTGATGCCTGCACTGGTCTTTAAAATACCACATTACCCTAACTATTTCTTTTCTTTTCCATTCTCTCCTTTTCCTTTAGATAGTATTTTCTAAATGGCAAATCTGAGAAAGTCATGTCCATATTAAAACTTTGATAACTCCTTCCATATCCTAAAGGATGAATTTTAAACTTCTTAACAAAATTCCTGCTTAACAATAGCCTTATTAAAACTTTTTTTCTTCCTCTATTGTGTTCCAACTAGACTGAAGTACTTCAGTTCCCTAGCTTCAGACAGTCTCTTTTCAGGGTTTTCACATATAACATTCCATCTCTTAACTTCACTCTACTCTCCATCGCCAGCCTCCTGGATTGACCAGCATCTATTTAGTATTCATGTCTCAGCTTAGGCTCACCTCTGGAAAGCCTTTGTTGAGTATTTCTCTTATGTATTAGGTTGTCTTCCCATGGTCCTATACCAACATGAATTTATCTCCATCACAGCATAAATTGCATATTGTAGTTGTTAGTCCATTTCATGCTTCCCTGGTAGCTCAGCTGGAAAAGAATCCACTTGTAATGCAGGAGACCCTGGTTTGATTTTGAGCTTGGTAGGCTACAGTCCATGTGGTCGCAAAGAGTTGGACACAACTGAGAGACTTCACTACTCACTACTAGTGATTTCTCTAAGCCATTTTTAAGCCATCCACTGGAGAAAGCATAAGCTACCTTATCGCTAGTCCATTTCAACAAGCAGAAGGATCCTTCAGCCAAAGATCAGGCTACATTCATTTTTCTTGCTGATGCCTAGTGATGGTCAGGTATATAGTAGATGTTCAATAAATCTTTCTGGAATGAATGACTCATTGAATAACCGAATGAACAAAAGAGTATATTTAAAAATGATTTGTCTACTTAATCCATATTTTTCTGAAAGTGTAGAGATCTTCAGTTCAGTTCAGTCGCTCAGTCATGTCCAACTCTTTGAGACCCCATGAATCGCAACACACCAGGCCTCCCTGTCCATCACCAACTCCCGGAGTTCACTCAGATTCATGTCCATCAAGTCAGTGATGCCATCCAGCCATCTCATCCTCTGTCATCCCCTTCTCCTCCAGCCCCCAATCCCTCTCAGCATCAGAGTCTTTTCCAAAGAGTCAACTCTTCACATGAGGTGGCCAAAATACTGGAGTTTCAGCTTTAGCATCATTCTGTCCAAAGAAATCCTAGGGTTGATCTTCAGAATGGACTGGTTGGATCTCCTTCCAACACCACAGTTCAAAAGCATCAATTCTTCGGTGCTCAGCCTTCTTCACAGTCCAACTCTCACATCCATACATGACCACTGGAAAAACCATAGCCTTGACTAGACAGACCTTAGTCAGCAAAGTAATGTCTCTGCTTTTGAATATGCTATCTAGGTTGGTCATAACTTTTCTTCCAAGGAGTAAGTGTCTCTTAATAACATCTCATAATTCCTTTTTTATCAGAGTAAATCTTTTATACTCTTGCTTTCTTAAATGTGCCTAGAATACTATGTTTAGCTCTCTTAGTTCTTTCAAGACTTCACAAATGCTGAAGAAGCCAGGAGTAGAGGACATTTTTAAGAGGATTAGGTGGGCAATTCAGTTTTATTGTCAGTGAAACGAGGGCTCTCCCTAATGCAAAAAATTTGGAACTGAAGATGAGCATACATGGACATAAGTTTAGCTAGCCTTTGGAACCACTTTCCAATTCTCTTTCAAATCTTAGGTCAGGTAGCTTCATTGCTTTTGCTGTAACAACCTGAGCTCCATGATAGACAGTTGCCCACATATTATTCTTTTTTGTTTTGTTTGTTTGTTTAAACTAGTACATCTGGTTTTCTAACATTTAACTAAAACAAAGGAGATTTAATTGTAGAACTAGAAACATAGATTAACTGCACAAAGTAAATATAAGAATCAAGTACTGAAATTACAAAATGGTGAACTCATGGCAGTCAGGTGTGAATTCACACTTAGAAGACAACAATGTTTTTTAGTCTAGACATAAAGTAATCATGTAAATTATTAATGTAAAACAGATATTTGCTTTCATTGCATTTAACTCTGTCTTTAAAAGACTAATAATTCTCATAAATGGTGTGGAATTAAGCCCATTGTTTATTAAGAAACCTTCATATGATTCTACCTGCCTGCTATAGCTATTACCAATAATTTACATAATTATTATAAACATAATTCACGGAAGAAAAAATGTGATTATCTTACATATAAGAAATATGAGTCCGTGTAACTCATATTTCTGAGTTACAGAAGTTTGTTCAAAGGGACTTGCTAGCTCCTTTCTCCACACAGACTATCTGTGAAATATGAACCTGTGATATTCAGTTATTTATTTCCTTATATGAGATGTCAGATCCCTGCTTACCAAACCTCACAGCTTCTTTGTGCACATGTGTTTTCTATTATGCTTCCTAATATTAATCCTTCTAATTTTTATATGCAGGTCAGGAAGCAACAGTTAGAACTGGACATGGAACAACAGACTGGTTCCAAATAGGAAAAGGAGTACGTCAAGGCTGTATATTGTCACCTTTGGAAAAGACTCTGATGCTGGGAGGGATTGGGGGCAGGAGGAAAAGGGGACGACCGAGGATGAGATGGCTGGATGGCATCACTGACTCAATGGACGTGAGTCTGAGTGATCTCCGAGAGATGGTGATGAACAGGGAGGCCTGGCGTGCTGCGATTCATGGGGTCGCAAAGAGTCGGACATGACTGAGCGACTGAACTGAACTGAACTGAATTTTTATAAAATATATCAAATATTAGGTATAAAAAATGATTATTGTCGATATTATACCTTGTAGGTAAAATAAATTAGATCTAGGCATCTGTTCAGTGAAATTTATCAGCATCCAATCTAATATGGCCTGAATTCCAGAATTATAGTCTCCTAATTTCTAAAAGGTGTATGCATATATGTGATTCAATTAAATTATATTGTAAAATACATCATTTTTAGGATTTTCTGGATATTAATTTCCTAAGTTACCTTGACTCAGTATTTCTTTCCTGAATCTTAGGGGAAAAAAAGTTTGTTAACAAAATGAAATAAAATAAAAGAAGTCTTTTGATAGTGGAAGGTTTAAATTGGATTAAAAGGTTTTTTATTGGAATCTCTATTCATTAGGTGCATTAGGGGAAGACACTGAAAAAAATCAATGTTTGACTTTTACTTTAACCTTAAAATGTCATTAAATTCCACACATGAAAAGGTTGATGCAAACACCCTTTTTACTTAATTGACAACACTTCCATTCTCTGTAGCATTTTGTAAAAGAAAGGGAGGGTGTATGAAAGGTGTAGTAAAGGTCAAAACACAACGTGAAATATTTAGTGTTTAGATGGAAGGTCTTTATGAGTGCAGACAGATTTAATAATTAATTTTTCCACTTTTTCCATATAACTCATTATTTTTTTTAGGACATTCAGATGGATACTTTTATAGACTGCATAATTCATATTTGGGCATTAAGACACTCTTCTTCCATTGATAGTTACCTGGTTACCTATCACCTGTTTTCACCATGATGTCAAACAGGAAAGACTGATCGTTATTGCCTTTTGTTTTGTTATAAATATGCTTTCTTATCCTAATTGTTAATAATGCAGAAGAAAAAGATAACTTGTGAACAGAATGTTGACTAAATTAGACACATTTCCATACTTAGCAAAGGATACAACTCATTCTTTATAGCTGTGAAAATATAAATCCTAATTTTAGAAGTATCTACTAAATAAAATTACGCTCTATTTCCCATTGATGATATGCGACTGCTGTTAAACAAACTTAAGTTCAAGTTTTGTCTTCAAAGCACTAGTTCCTAAGGAAAACTTTACATTTCAATGGGACATTTACAAAATCTAAACTCAAATAGATTGTGTTGGCAACATATTGCAAGGACACATTTATATTCTAAAAATACACTTCTCTATTTTTGTTCGAATGTCAAAGATAGACCATGATACTGAGTTCCCTTTTAGACATGCTAAAAAACTAAATTTTGCCATTTACAAAATCTACAAATATCCTGTGAAATTGCGGTTGGCATTTGTAGCAATTTCTGTGCTTGCCAAATTCACGCATATATAAGACATTTTATACCATATAAAGAATACATGGATAAAATCAGACAGATTTCTCTGAAGTTTATGATATTATCTGGGAATAGGGAAGATGAGATGAAAAGTGGGAAAGTATCTTGAACTTTGCAATCAAGCATTTCTGGTTTCAGTCCCAGCTCTACTATTTCCTATTTTTGTAAACCTTGCAAAGTTATCTAGAGTCTATGAACCTTCATTTTCCTGTTAAAGAGAATGAATGTCCTCCTCAGAGATAATGAGGATTATAGGAGTTGATTTTGCAAATGTTACAGAATGTAATGTACACAACAAAATCTCAACTGGTAAACAGCAGATGTTCAATAAATGGTGGATTTTCATATATCCACTAATCATCACATTTAACATGGAAGTTCCTTATATTAAAAAATACTCTGTTAGATACAAAACAGAAATATTTTCCAATCTGAATTATAAGGGTATGTGTGTGTGTGTAATATTACTGAGGCATGCTGCTGCTGCTGCTGAGTCACTTCAGTCGTGTCCGACTCTGTGCGACCCCAGAGACGGCAGGTCACCAGGCTTCCCCGTCCCTGGGATTCTCCAGGCAAGAACACTGGAGTGTGCCATTTCCTTCTCCATACTGAGGCATAAGTGACATATAATATAATGTTATATAATATATACATTAGAATTCATTTCAGTTCAGTCGCTCAGTTGTCTTTGACTCTTTGCAACCCCATGAATCGCAGCATTCCAGGCCTCCCCATCCATCACCAACTCCCGGAGTTCACTCAGACTCACGTCCATCGAGTTGGTGATGCCATCCAGCCATCTCATCCTCTGTCATCCCCTTCTCCTCCTGCCCCCAATCCCTCCCAGCATCAGAGTTTTTTCCAGTGAGTCAACTCTTCGTATGAGGTGGCCAAAGTACTGGAGTTTCAGCATTAGCCTCATTCTTTCCAAAGAACACCCAGGACTGATCTCCTTTAAGATGGACTGGTTAGATCTCCTTGCAGTCCAAGGGACTCTCAAGAGTCTTCTCCAACACCACAGTTCAAAAGCATCAGTTCTTTGGTGCTCAGCCTTCTTCACAGTCTCTGAATGTTGAGCTTTAAGCCAACTTTTTCACTCTCCTCTTTCACTTTCATCAAGTGGCTCTTTAGTTCTTCTTCACTTTCTGCCATAAGGGTAGTGTCATCTGCATATCTGAGGTTATTGATATTTCTCCCGGCAATCTTGATTCCAGCTTGTGCTTCTTCCAGCCCAGTATTTCTCATGATGTACTCTGCATATAAGTTAAATAAGCAGGGTGACAGTATATAGCCTTGACATACTCCTTTTCCTATTTGGAACCAGTCTGTTATTATGCAGCAATTATACATATATTAATATACATTATATATAATGTTATATACATATATATATAATGCAGAAGAATACACAGAATAAGAACACACAGAGAAACTATACCAAAAAAAAAAAATATTCATAATCCAGATAACCATGATGGGATGATTACTCATCTAGATACAGACATCCTGGAATTCAACGTGAAGTGGACCTTAGGAAGCATCACTATGAGCAAAGCTAGTGGAGATAATGGAATTCCAGTTGAGCTATTTTAAATCCTGAAAGATGATGCTGTGAAAGTGCTGCACTCAATAGGCCAGTAAATTGGGAAAACTCAGCAGTGGCCACAGGACTGGAAAAGGTCAGTTTTCATTCCAATCACAAAGAAAGGCAATGGCAAAGAATGCTCAGACTACCACAAAATTGCATTCATCTCACACACTAGCAAAGTAATGCTCAAAATCCTGCAAGCCAGCCTTCAACAGTACTTGAACCATGAACTTCAAATATTCAAGATGGATTTAGAAAAGGCAGAGAGGAACCAGAGATCAAATTGTCAACACCCATTGGATCATTGAAAAAGCAAGAGAGTTCCAGAAAAACATCTATTTCTGCTTTATTGACTATGCCAAAGCCTTTTACACAACAAACTGTAGAAAATTCTTCAAAAGATGGGAATACCAGACCACCTGACCTGTCTCCTGTGAAATCTCTATGCAGGGCAAGAAGCAACAGTTAGAAGTGGACATGGAACAACAGACTGGTTCCAAGTCAGGAAACGAGTACGTCAAGGCTCTATCTTGTTATCCTGCTTATTTAACTTATATGCAGAGTACATCATGAGAAATGCTGGGCTGGATGAAGCGCAAGCTAGAAACAATATTGCCAGGAGAAATATCAATAACCTCAGATATGCAGATGACACCACCCTTATAGCAGTAAGTGAAGAGGAACTAAAGATCCACTTGATGAAAGAGGAGAGTGAAAAAGCTGGCTTAAAACTCAACATTCAGAAAACTAGGATATTGACATTCAGTCCTATCACTTTAAGACAAATAGATGGGGAAACAATGAAAACGTGACAGACTTTATTTTGGGGGGCTCCAAAATCACTGCAGATGGTGACTGCAGCCATGAAATTAAAAGACACTTGCTCCTTGGAAGAAAAGCTATGACAAACCTAGACAGCATATTTATTTATTTATTTATTTTTCCCTGGAAATTTTTTTTTTAATTTTTACTTTATTTTACTTTACAGTACCGTATTGGTTTTGCCATACATTGACATGAACATATTTAAAAGCAGAGACATTACTTTAACAACAAAGGTCCTTCTAGTCAAAGCTATGTTTTTTCCAGTAGTCACGTTTGGATTTGAGAGTTGGACTATAAAGAAAACTGAGCACTGAAGAATTGATGCTTTTGAACTGTGGTGTTGGAGAAGACTCTTGAGAGTCCCTTGAACTGCAAGAAGATCCAATCAGTCAATCTTAAAGGAAATCAGTCTTGAATATTCATTGGAAGGACTGATGCTGAAGCTGAAACTCCAATCCTCTGGCCACCTGATGTGAAGAACTGACTCATTGGAAAAGACCCTGATGCTGGGAAAGATTATAGGTGGGAGGAATAGGGGATGACAGAGGATGAGATGGTTGGATGGCATCACCAACTCGATGGACAAGAATTTGAGTAAGCTCTGGGTATTATTGGTGATATACAGGGAAGCCTGGCATGCTGCTTTCCATGGGGTCACAAAGAGTCAGACATGACTATGTGACTGAACTGAATTGAACTGAACATTATATTAGTTTCAGTTATGCAAACAATGATTCCACAATTTTTATATCACAAAATCATCAGCATATAAATTTAATTAATGTCCATCACCATACATAATTGCAACATATTTTTTTCTTTTGATGAGAACATTTAACATTTATTTTCTTAGCAGCTTGAAAATATACAGTAACTTATTAGTAACTATAGTCACCATGCTGTATATTACATCCTTATGATTCTTTATTTCATAACTGGTAGGATGGAAAGTGTTTGACAGCAGAGGAGAAAGAAGATTATCAGCACCTTTGACAGCTCGGGACTGGACAGTTTGGAGACATAGATATCTACAGAATTTCTGAGAAAAGTGAGTAACTGAAAGGAACAAGTGGGAAAAACTTATTGTTTAGTCACTCAGTTGTGTATAACTCTTTTACAACTCCATGAACTATAGCCTGTCAGGCTCCTCTGTCCATGGGATTTTCCAGGCAAGAATACAGAAGTAGGTTGTCATTTCCTTGTCTAGGAGACCTTCCCATCCCAGTGATCAAACCTGAGTCTCCTGCATTGCAGGTGGATTCTTTTACCACTGAGCCTCCAGGGAAGCTGGGGAGACTCTGACCATGTTTAATTTTGTCTATTGTGAAAGCATCAATATCTATAAGCAAAAAATATAAAAGAGGAACTTATATTTTTTAGTTAGTTCATAGCAAAAGAATCTCTTTTTGGAGTGTTTTCATGGAAGTATGTGTATTGAAGAGGAGTGTTAAGTTATGGAATGTTGGAGATAAAGATAGCCATGGTATCTAGGGCAGAGAATTTGCTAGGGCTCAAAATCTACCCACTCAACAAGGTAGGGAATGGTAACATGGAAGCTCTGCAGCAATGAAAAACCATTAGCAGAGATTGAGTGTTTCTTTTTTCTTTTATTTCTTATGCTGTTGGATGTAATGTAAAAGTGTGCATTCACTTCATAAACCAATCTGAACCTCTCTTTTCCAAGACTATACACAGTGGGAAAGTACACTGGAAATGAGTTATTAGTTAGGGTGTTCTACTCTTTCAGTTCCTTTTCTAACCCAGCTTGCTTATTAGAAAATGGAGTTACTGTGGGCAATTTAATATCTGGCTATGTCAGAGGAATATGTAACATCACTCCCTGACTCAAATTAATTAGAGTAAATTTCTTAAATACACTAGTAGAGACTTACAAATCTAATTGTAGTAGGGAAACAGAAAATGAGAAAAAAAAAAATCTTTACTGGAATTTGAGGTTGCCAATGTGTACTGTGGGAGATGAAGAAAAAAGAGGGTACCATGGGAGATGAAGAAAAGAGAGGGTAAAAAAGTAGCCTAACTGTATATTACTTAGAACAAATAAATAAATTAAATATTAAAAATCAGTACTTGCCACATTTCTTTAATTAAATAATGCCAAAAGTTTTGCTTTCGAACTTGCAATGTTCCATTTTTAGTTAAACTACAAGTTTTAGTCAAACTAGAGTTTGTTTTATCTATATTTGTTTTTATTTAATATATTGAATTTATTTTAAAAGATAAAATCAATTCACATATTTTATATTTAGTAAATGCAAGAACAAGCATACAAGCACAGAAGCAATTATCTATATCTTACTTCCAAGAGATTGACAACAAAACCATAAAATAAAAGAGATTTATTTATTTATTTAATTCACTTAGCATAAAGTAATGGAGAAGGAAATGGCAACTCACTCCAGTATTCTTACCTAGAGAATCCTGTGGGCAGAGGAGCCTGGTGGGCTGCTGTCCATAGGGTCGCACAGAGTTGGACATAACTGAAGTAACTTAGCATGCATTCATGCATTGGAGAAGGAAATGGCAGCCCACTCCAGTATTCTTGCCTGGAGAATCCCAGGGACAGAGGAGCCTGATGGGCTACCATCTATGGGGTCGCACAGAGTTGGACACGACTGAAACAACTTAGCAGCAGCAGCAGCAGCATAAAGTAAAAGAGATTTAAGAGCCACAGCAATCAATTTCAATAAATATTTTTATAAAAATAAGAAACAGAGTGTAGAGGAGGTTTTTAAGCCAATCAGGAAAATGTAGACAGTTACTGTTTGTACGAGATATTAAAGAATTTAATTTTATTTCAGAGTGGCATTATGATTGTTGTAGTTATATTTTTAAGTTCAATGCATATCTTAGAATGTATTGAATTTTAGAGAAGTGATATATTGTTTGGAACTTGATTAAAAATAATACAGTGGCAGGAAAAAAAATGGATAGATGTAGAAAAAACAAAAACAGTAATGAATTAGTAATTGTGGTATATGGGTAATATTCCTGAATAACAGATTGCTTTCTAACATAATTCTACTAGTTTATACTATCATCAGCTCTGTTTATTTCAGAGAGTACACTTTTACCAGAATAATTTTTATTTTCTTGAAATTAGCTCATTCATCATAACCACTAATCACAGAAGTGCCAGATTTGAAATTTTAAACATAGAGTAGGGATTTAAAAGGGGCATGACAAAAGGAATAAATTTACCAAATCTGTATGGTTGTAAAAAACACAGTCTGGGATGGAGTAAGGAGCTGCTACATCTCCATGAGACTTGGGTCTGAGATTGAAAACTTACGTGCATGGCCTTCAAATGTATTCATAAAAATTGACAATTGCCTGATCCCATTATATTTTGATGTTGAAGTGAACTGAAGTGAAAGTTGCTCAGTCATGTCCGACTCTTTGCAACCCCACTTGCCATACAGATAATGGAATTCTCCAGGCCAGAATACTGGAATAGGTAGCTTTTTCCTTCTCCAAGGGATCTTCCCAAACCAGAGATTGAACCCAGGGATTGAACCCAGGTCTCCCACACTGCAGGCAGATTTTTTACCAGCTGAACCACCAGGGAAGACCATATTTCAATCTTGT